>CM038793.1:49917031-50013621 GCA_021764765.1 Vicia sativa | reverse complement strand
GCGGATGGTGACTATGATGTGGACAAGTGGATCTACCCAACTGCTCCAGACGTGAGCTTTCAAATTGGCTCGAAGATGTTGTCAGGTTACCCGCTTTGAAGAGTAATTTTCTGCTTTTATGTCATTCCATAACCCCATGCGTGCCCAAGACGTAGTGATCATGCTGTAGGCCACCATGTTTTTAACTCAAGTTTATCATTAATGAAGGACGCCCTTTTTGCATTCAAATTTTTCTTTCTTTTCTTCACTTATTTCTTTTAAAGGTGACAATATCAAATCTTATTTTCTTTTTTATACAAACCTTTTGTTTTTCATTTTGTTTTATAAAAAAAACTTAATTAAAAATAATAATGAAAATAAAATTACCAACAACGCTAGGAGCGGTCCTTCGACGGACCCGGATTTTGTCGACGATGATTCCGTGTGGGCTCATTATGATTTCGACGAACCGATTTATCAAGTCAAGAGAAGCCAAGGACCGTGAATTACCCTAAGAATTAGCCGTGATGTGAGGCAAGAAGAAAAGGTCATCCAATGCACCAAGAGGATCTAGAAGTGTCAACTGGGAACCGAGGATGCTCGAAAGCGAGGTCAAGATCGGCAGCGTTGAAAATGGAGTTAAGCAAAGCTTGTTTAAATGCTACATGAGCACGTAGACATCTTTGCTTGGTCCTATGAAGATATGCCTTGATTAGATATCGACATCGTTATGCAACGAATCGCTCTCAAAGAAGGCCGCCCAACGGCAGCGTGAAGCTTCGCAGAACACATCCGTAAATGTCAAGAAAGATCAAAGAAGAGGTTCGTAAGGTATGGAAGCAGTGTTTCCAAAGGTTGTTTCTTATCCCATGTCAAAATGTACCAGGCCAAGAGGACGGCAAGGTAAGGCGATGTGTCGATTATAGGATCCGAAGAGCTAGCCCTAGGATGACTTCCTCTCCAAGACATTGACATTTTGTTATATCGTCGCTAAAGTATTCTCCACATGGATCGCAAACCTATTAAGACGCTTACGCCCATCGATAGGGAAAACTACTACAAATCACAAAGTGATGCCTTTTGGTTTGAAGAACTAGGCAATATATCGGCTATGGTCACTCTTTCATGATATGATGCATAAAGAGATTGAAGTTCACGGGATGATATGATTGCCAAGTCCCGCATGTAAGAAGAACACCGTTCACTTGTTGAAATTGTTCGAAGGTCGAGAAAGTTCAGCCGAGGTTGAACCCAAGTAAGTGCACCTTTGGGGTGAGATCGGGAAACTCTAGGCTTTATTGTGTTTGAGAAAGGGATTGAGGTTGACCTCGCTAAGATAAAAGCGACAAGAGATGCAGCACAAGGACGTAAAAGAAGTGCGAGGTTTCAAAGACTAAATTACATCGCTAGGTTCATTTTCATCTCACGCCTACCCGTGAACCTATTTTCAAGTTGTTAAGAAAGAATCCCACAACCGTGGAACGATGATTGTCGACGGCTGCTCGACAAAGATAAAGAGGTACCGCAGAACCGCCAATTCTCTCACCGTGGAGGGTAGACTGCTGATTATGTATTGACCGTGTTGAGAATTCCATGGGCCGTGTGCTCGTCAACATGATGAGACAGCAGAAAGAGCATGCCATATACTATTTGAGCAAGAAGTTCACGTAATGCGAATCGAGGTATTCATTATTGAAAAGACTTGTCAGGCACTCGCACGGGCAGAAACGACTCAGATAAAGACATGTTGACCATCAACTACTTTCGACTCCAAATGGACTGATAAAGTATATCTTTGAGAAGCCACTCAGTGAAGGATAGCTGGCAAATGATCCCCGATCAATATGATATCCAATACACACTCGTAAGGCTATCAAAGGTAGTGTGGTGGCGGACTATCTCGCTCAACAACCATTAGATGATGACTATCACCGATGAAGTTTGAGTTCTCGATGAAGACATTATGTATATCGAGATTGTAACATCCCGGCCCTAAGAAGGACCCGAGCCAGCTCATGGTGGACGATGGCATTCGATGGAGCCTCAAATGCATTAGGAATGGTGTGGCGCCATCATCATCTCCGGATGTGTTTCATATTCCATTCATCGCCGTAACTGCTTCGATTGCACCAATAATGTGGCCGAGTACGAAGCTTGTATTTGGATTGAAGCCCATTGATCCGAGAATTAAAATCTTGGCGTGTATGGAGATTCCGCTTGGTAATTAGTCAAATCAATGGAGATTGGGAGACCCGCCACCCGAATTTGATTCCATATCGAGATCATGTTCAGTTGATCCCTTATTTCGACGAAATCACTTTTGATCACATCCCAAGGGAGGAGAACAATTTGGCGATGCTGGCTACTCGTCATCCATGTTTAAGGTCGATGGGCGAATGACGCCTGCCTATCACTATAATGAGGTGGATGAGCTGCTCGCTAGGAAGTAGAAGGTGAAGCAGATGAAAAACCTTGGTTCTATGACATCAAAAGGTATCTCGAGACAAGAATACCCCGATGATGCTTCCATCGTTGATAAGAAGGCTCAGGCAAGTACTCGCCAAATTCTTCCTCAACGGGGTGTGTTGTACAAAAGGAACTATGACTTGCTTTTGCTCGATGCGTGATAGACAAAGCAAATAAGATTATAGAAGAAATTCATGAAGGTTCCTTCGGACGCATTCTAGTGGACACACCATGGCCAAGAAGATCTTGAGAGCAGTGCTATTATTGGTCCACCATGGAGGATGACCACTACAACCATGCCGTAACATGCTACAAATGTCAAATTTATACCGATAAGATGTACGTACACCTTCTTCATTAAATGTTTTGACTTCTCCATGGCCTTTCAATGTGGGGCATTGATATGATTGGAGAAATTAAGCCCACCGCTTAATGGACATCGATTCATCCTTGTTGCTATTGATACTTTACCAAATGGGTCGAGGCGATCTTATGCTCGTGTCACTAGACAAGTGGTCACACGCTTCATCAAGCATAATATCATTTGTCGCTATGTTCCCGAAGATCATTACCGATAACGGCTCTAATCTCAACAACAAAATGATGAAAGAGTTGGCGACGATTTCAAGATAAAACATCATAACTCTTCTCCATACCGTCCAAAATGAATGGTGCCGTGGAGGTGCAAAAATATCAAGAAGATTGTAGTAAGATGGTCATACAAGGATTGGCAAGATGTTGCCATTTGCCTCACGCTATCGCACTTCAATACGCACGTCAATGGGCAACTCCCCTTCCTTGGTATACGGTATGGAAGGCCCACCTTGGAAGTTGAAATTCCTTCCTTAAGGATTTTAACAGAGTGCAACTCGATGAAGTGAATGGGTTCAAAATAGACTTGATCAATGAATCTCATCGACGAGAAGAGATTGACACTATTTGTCATGGACAACTATACCGTAATGCGATGAAAAGGGCTTCGACAAGAAAGTGTGTCCTCGGATTTCCAAGTCAGTGACCTTTGTGTCAAAAGAATTTTGCCTCCCATAAAGATCGACGCCGCAAGTGGGCTCCAAATTATGACGGACCGTATGTTGTGAAGAAAGTTTTCTCCTCGAGGAGCTATGTTGCTCGCAACTATGGATGGAGAAGATTTCCTCACCCGATCAATGCGTATGTAGTCAAAAATACCTGATAAAAGAGACCGTTAGGTTGATCGCCTAAGCAAATAAGGGCATCCCGACGAACCAAGAAGTTCGGGCAAAAGTTAGGGATAAATATAAAAGATTGTACACCCGGCAAGTCGAAACCCGAAGGGCGTTTGGGCAAAAAGGGTATCCCGTGATTGAAACCCGAAAGGGCGGTCCGTGCAAAAATTAGGAATTCAAGGAACAACTACAACTGCACGACACTGTGGGTGCCTTTTACAATAACTTGATAATCCAGAGATGGAGGGTCACTAATCTGCATTTTCCGTTGACGGCTCGATATGAAGGGATGTTGAAGTTGTGAAGAGCATGGCGGATTCGTGGATTCGACAAAATCCATGATTTTTATTGTCACCTTTTCTTTTAACTTTGATGTATAAGCACGCCTCTTTTCGTGGATTTGCTTTGATGTAAATGCTCATTTACTGGCTAATCAATCAATAAAATTACTTTCATTCAAACCGTGTTTTTCTATCATTTATTTCTGTCTTATTTTCATGTATTTTTAACTGCTTTGTTTGCAAAACGACGTCCGATATTTTTAATAAACTTCGATATAAAACATCGCTGCCCAACGGCTGTGGCATAATTTCGGGTTACCTAATTTCGGCACCACATTAACGATTGAAACAAATGATCTCAGAAAGGTAATTATTTGTTATGTCTCCTGCTTTACATTTTCAATTATGCTAAGGGCACCATGTGCATGGGCTTCGTCAATCGACAAGGTTTTTCTCCAACAAGAGTTATCTATGGCATATGTGCCCTCAAATGTTATCACTCTTTCGCCGTCCGGGAAGATCGCAAAGAGCGGCTTTACGCCAAAGAAGATCACATTCAAAAGCTCATTTGTGCCGTAAGATGTTGTCGATTCCTCTTATGCAAGAGTCGAATCCGTAGCTATCAAAATCATGAACTCTACGCCAAGATCCTCGTCCCAGATGAATGTTGATCTCCAAGAGTTACCTCCCCAATGATGCTAATCATTGAAAGATGATGCTTCTACTCAACTCTGTTCGGGTCTGCACTATCATCTCTGACCAAGACCATGATTTATATCCAATTGTGGATGGTTGATGCTCGGCAGCCACAATTGCCTTTAGTCCCTGATTTAAATATATCAAAACATGCATCATTGCATTGTATTGCATTCTCAAAAATGTAGCATTTCTTTGATATGGAGCATTACGCTAAAAATAATAATCTAAAACATGCATCATTGCATTGTATAGCATCCAAAAATGCGAGCATTTCCATTGATATGGAGCATTACGCCAAAAATAATAATCTCAAACATACATCTAAGCATGCGATTAAAGTCTTTATCGAGTACCTTTATGCCTCCAAGATCATCATTCAATAAAACCTCACGTGGTATCCCCAACAGCCCCTCAAGCCCTTCTTGCTTGTTGTTATCTGTGGCCTTGACCTCGTGTCGGTCTCCCACATCATTCAAATCAGGCCTGTCGCCCATGCACCCACTTGAGCACCACCACCATCCCACGCCATAATCCATTTCACTATCCACATATCTCTCTCCCCTGAGTCTCGCCCAATGGTCTCCTTCTTGTGTGTCTAATTATCTTTTACCCGTTATATACCCCATTCTGCTCTCATTTTGATCTCGATGCAACCAAAGTACGCTCCAAAGATCTATGAGTTCTTACCTTTCGATCCGAAGCCATCCTATTGAAGTATGCCTGCTCCAAAGGTCCCGATTGGTTTCGCTTTTGATCCTGTGATGCAACTTATTGAAGTATGCGTTGCCCAAAGACTTCCTGCTCTCATTTTGATTCGCGATGCAACTTATTAAGTATGCGCTGCTCTAAAGATCTATGAGTTCTTACTCTTCGATTCTGAAGCAACTTATTGAAGTATGCCTGCTCCAAAGGTCCATTGGTTTCGCTTTTGATCTCGCGATGCAACTTATTAGATGCGCGCTGCTCCAAAGATCCTCGTCGCATTTTTGATTCTGGATGCAACTTATTGAAGTATGCTGCTCCAAAGATCTATGAGTTCTTACCTTCTCGATCTGCGGCAACTTATTGAAGTATGCTCGCTCCAAAGGTCCGTCTGGCCCTTTGATCTCACAAGCAACTTATTAAAGTGCTGCTCCAAAGGTCCGATTGGTTTTGTTTTTGATTCGATGCAACTTATTGAAGTATGCGTTGCTCCAAAGATCTCCCTCGTTTCATTTTTGATCTGCTGGCGCAACTTATTGAAGTATGCGCGCTCCAAAGATCTATGAGTTCTTACTTTTCTGACCGCTAAGCAACTTATTGAAGTATGCTCGTTCCAAAGGTCCGATGGTCGCTTTTTGATCTCAGGATGCAACTTATTGAAGCATGCTGCTCCAAAGATCTCCATGTTCTCATTTTGATCTCGGCGCAACTTATTGAAGTATGCTGCTCCAAAGATCTATGAGTTCTTACTCTTCGACCAAGCAACTTATTGAAGTATGCTCGCTCCAAAGGTCCTGTCAGCTGTTCTCTTTCTCGATCTCGCCAAGCAACTTATTAAAGTATGCTGCTCCAAAGGTCCTGATTTTGTTTTGATTTGATCCGCGATGCAACTTATTGAAGTATGCTGCTCCAAAGATCTCCTGCTTATTTTCGATCCGCGATGCAACTTATTAAAGTATGCGCTGCTCCAAAGATCTATGAGTTCTTACCTTTTGATCTGCAAGCAACTTATCAAGTATGCCTGCTTCAAAGATCTATCGCCATTTCTAATCTGCAAGTCTTATTCAAGCGCATTCGCTTTCGATGTACCGACACCTGCTCAAAAAAATCACAAAAATAGAAAATAAAATTATCAAAAAATTGAAAATCCGAAAAAACATAAACATTTATACTTGTTCTTCTGAGTTAAATTTTTGTTCTTTGAGTATTTAATCTTTCTACCTTGAAAGTTCAAAAGGCTAGGCCAATTTCACTTTCGTGTTTAAGACGATTAAATAGGGCAATCGCTGCACCCCAAAATTTGCCCTCCTATATCGATCTTATCCGGTTTAGGCTTTGCATTTATCATAACACCACATGCATTCATATCAATTGGTTACATGGGTTGATTCCAAAGATTTCTCCGCTGGAGCGTAAGAGGCGTGGTGTTTTCGACCAATTTGAGGATATTTGAAAACGGTGAGGTTTAATATTAAATCCATCCGCTCATATCTATCGGGTTTGTGGCTTGGTGTTCGTTGTTGAAATGAATGGTCTGTTTCTTGATGGAGCTACGTAAGTCCTGGATATCTTGAATGTCATTGCCTCCCGATCTGTGAGATCACCATCGCGAGTTTGGGTTTGCTGTTGTTTCGAGTTCTTGGTTCAGATGTAAGAGGGTGGCTTATGTTTATCCGATTATTGATCAACAATTCAAGTTCTAGTGCATTTGGTTTGCTCCAACTTCATTCGTTCTGGCGATAGTTGATGTATGTGAAAATATTCGCCCGTAGGGTCTGCTTTGCAAGATTTAAGGATGTCCAACCGCCGCATGTTGAGACCTTTTCCGCCACGCTCATCGCTCACAAGATTCGTGGCATTCTATGAAAAGACTAGAAGTTTCCTTTTGGAATTGTTTGTTCGAATTTTACTCCACTCACGATTGGTTCGATTGGAAACGCAGTGGTAATTCCATTAATTTCAAGTGGAATCTATTGCTCCATTCTTAAAAGAATCATGACAATGATAAGTTGATCGAGGTTTTTGATCAAGAATTTCATTTTGAAACGTAGAGTTTCAATTTTGTCTCAAGAAGCAAAAGGTCTAATTGCTACGAGAATGGATAAGAATGGAAACTTTGTGGGAAATTCAAATGGGATTAATTTAATTACAAGATAACTTGATTTCGAAGTTTTTGATCACAAGTTCAAAGCTTTTATAATGTGTATTATTGAGTTCAAGGAGGATTTAGAAAATTGAATACATATTCATATCCCATTCATAGTTCTCTTAAGACCTCATTCATTTTTTAGAACATGAATCAAGATCATACATGACAATTTTTCTCAAGTTCTAAAATGCAACGACCATGTTATCACTGCTTGATTCAAGACTGGATTAGGATTATAGATTGAAGTAGAATTGGATATATTTGTTAATCAATATTTCAAGATAGTTTGTTTTAACCAATTTAATTTTGGTTCATGACAAATTTTTAGGATATTTGATGCATAATGAATTTCCAACTTTATACACAATCAAGATTTCATTGAGGTGCATATTTCTCAAAGCTTGTGTTCATAAAATCCCAAGACTTCCAAGATTGCTCTAAAAGTTTTTATTGTACAAGGACACGAATCAAGTTATATGCTACAATTTGTCAAATCCTAAAATGCAAATTTCAATCCAAAAGCCAAACAAATTCATTCAATATTCAATTTCTTTCCTTGTCATTCAAGTTTCAAAGTCATATTCAAATTCAAAATAATACCCGTTTACAAGGTAGAATCAAACTTCCAAGTTCAAACATTCACTTAACTGTGGTTTGTACATTTTCTACATGAATCATCAAAGTTACAATGTCAATTCGGATATTCGTGTTTGATTACAAGGTTCAAATTTTTGATACAATTTCTTCAAGAATACGAATCTAAAAATACAAGCAAATTTCTTCTATCCTATTGTATCTAATGGAAGTCTTTGTTGCTTTCCTTTCTACATCCTTACTCCATCTTCAAACCCGGCCTTCTTGTCCAAAGCATTCCTTTGCTGCTCCTCCAAGCTTGCACCATTGCTCATGTTCATGAAACAACAAAAGAAAATCGGTTAGCAAATTAAACGGGCAGCAATAATGACACAAGGCGCTTCACTTAATTCTATCTCATCATTAGGATTTTCTTTTCGAATCAGTTGCATGGGGTTTCGATCATAACCGGCCTCATATACAAATCATTGGCTATAAAACTCACTATTGCAAATCTTCAAGAGTGATTAGCCCTTGGTTCACAATAGGAGGTGTAGAAAGAAGATGAGGAAAAGCAGATAAAGCGTTGGGCATGACAAAGGCAAGAACTTTATATGTAGCAAGGGTAGGCACTTTTCGGCAAGTTTTACCATAAACAAGATCCAACAGCCAAAGATATCAAAACAAATAATGCTTAATGCACAAAGCCAAATATCGAATTGATAACCATTAAACAAAGATCAAAACACCAACACAAAGGAAATCGAGCCCAAAATGATACTAAGGCCCAATTTTCAATTTTCACAAGCAAGCCTCGTGTACAAAACGAAAACCCTAAGTTCGAGTATAAAACATTGAAGTTTATAACAAAGGAGGAACCATTCACCAAAACCCTAGCCGAATTGCAAGGACCAAAAACCCTAACAAAGATACCAAAGATTGCCAAGCCAAAACCCGTAAAGTATCCATCACAAATCCTAACAAAGATACTAAATCACACCAAAACGATAAACATGTAACAATAATCATACTAACCAAAACCCGTAACAACGGTTATCAAGCCAAAACGGAAATCATCATTTCAAAGAGACAATCCTTCGTAAAGAAAGAAGACGAGGCAAAAGAAGCAGCTAGCAAGGTAAATAGAAAGGTCTCACCGGTTATGAATACGAGTCGTCCGTCATACACCACATCCCATTCTCGATCAGACATGAACAACAAACGGGTTTCAAAAATCGTAACACATTATAACAGTAGCGTAATAGTAGAGATCGAGAGAGAGATTTTTGTAGCGGCCGCGATGAGAGAGCGGCGAGAGGTCGAGAGAGATTCGGTGAATGTCCGAGATCGCGAGATCGAGAGTGACCGGAGAGCAAGCGGCGAGACATCGCAGCGACGAGGATCGCGAGAGAGTGACCGGAGAGCAAGCGGTAAGACATGCAAGCGGCGAGAGATCGAGAGAGAATGATGAGTACGGCGGTGAGGGTTTTCTGTTTCGTGAGGATGAAACGAGAGAGAGAGTGAGATGGTTTTTGATTAAGTAGCGTTAACTTAATTAGATCTTATTAGGAAATTCTAATTTCTTTTTTTTTATATAATATCTGCCTCATAAACTAATTTTTATTTGTTAGAAAACTGGTTTAGTTTTTAAGTCTAAGAAATATATATATTTATAACAGATTTTTTTGTTTTTTTTTATTTATTTTAACTTAGGATTAGTTATTAACATATCTAGTTTTTACATATTTGAGTTGTGGTAGGAAATTTAATTTAATTTTAGTTTATAAAATATAATATAGGATAGTATAATAACAATAAACTAATTTTCGTTTTTTTTTATTATTATTTTATTTAGTATTATTATTACTTAATTAGAATTAGTTTTATTTTATTTTATATAGTTCATAAATATAAGAAGGAGTTTAAAAGATATTAAATGTTTGATTATGTTGGTGACACTTGTCACCACTTGTGTGGTCTGCTTGAAACTGTGTATGTGTGTTCACCGATCTGCTTTTGCACCCTCCTGCAGTGATGATCCAACACAGTGGTGGACCACATTCTTTCCATGGAGCTTCTACACAAGATCCAAAGAAGACTTTTGGCTTGGGCTCACCGCTATCTCGCACCTCCAGCTTTAAAGCTCCAATCAGCCCATCTCTCAACTTTTCTTTAAAATTAATATTATGCAAGTTTTTTTTATTATTATACAATGATGTATTAAATAATATTTTGGCATATGGTAGTTTTTTATTTGTTGAATTACCAATTAAATTGTTAATTGATTTTCATCAAGTAAAAGAATATCTATACTAATAATTATTTAAATTCGATATTGTATTGTGTTAATTTATTTTCTTTATTTATCCGCTATTACATTATCCGCTTGCATGTTTACTTCACGATCGTACACTCACTCTCACATTAATATAAAGCAACAACGCCCCGCTTCTCTTATTTTTGGTTACCCACACCAAATTTCTAAGGGTCTCATGGTTGGGGATGGCATGGCCATCCTCACGAGGTTAATTAAGGCCCTCGTTGCCTTGATTAATCATAACCCGAAAAATAATTGGTCCATATACCAATCACCATGCACCAGGGTCTCATGATTAATCAAGTCCATATACTTGGTTAACCATAACCCGAAATATCATTTCTCTACGTCCGACGCCGCAATTTTCAACGTAGTGTTATGGTACTTAATTAAATTGTTAGAGGTTCGCCCAACGATTTAATTAAAATGTAAAGTATTTGGGCCATTAGAGGGAAACCCAATGACTCGAATACTTTATTCCATACACTTGAAAATCTAAAACACTTTCAAATTAAATTAATTAATTGAATTTGTTTTCAAAAATCAATTTTTCTACAAAAAACAAAAAAATATAGTGTTATGGTACTTAATTAAATTGTTAGAGGTTCGCCCAACGATTTAATTAAAAATGTAAAGTATTTGGGCCATTAGAGGGTAACCCAATGACTTAAATACTTTATTCCATAACACTTAATAAAAAGTGGACTTTGTTTCACCTCACTTCTTTCATAATAAAGATTTTGGATGAGAGAAGATCGGTTGACCTCAATCACCAATCTCGAGTGCCAATTCTAGAGGATATCCCGACGCTTTGGTACTTGTCATCTACCATTAAAATCAATTCAACACATTCAAATCCTTTTTCGCTCATATGCGATTATCAAAATCAAAAACATTTCAATTAAAATCAACACAACCAATTCAAACATTTTCAACAAGAACTACGGAGTTTTGACTTTCCCATTGCACGAGGGAATACGTAGGCACGCGGTTTCAAAACCGTGTCAAACTCAAAATAATAATAAACAAACCCCTTTTAATCTTTCTTATTTATAACTTAGAAATTAGCGATTACACACACAAACACATTTTGAACTAAATGGGTCCCATCGAGTACGATGGACGTAAGGGGTGCTAATACCTCTCGTAACCGAATTCTAATCCATCTTTTTGGTCTTGTACACCGCCTTATCCAATTTTTGTGGGTTTTATCTATATTTCCCCATTCTTTATAGAACAAATAAAATTAGGTGGCGATTTCATTGTTTTTGAAAATTCATTTTAAATGATTTTTTTTGAAAATCGAGTTGCTTCAATTGGCAAGATAGTAGTATATGGCTTCATGAGGTTTTGAGCGCGAGCTCGTACCAATTTGAGGTAAGGTTCCCATGGAATGGAATTTTATGCCCCAAGGTCTTGGTATCAGTCTTCTTCACCATGCCCCAGGCGTGCCCAAATCTTCGGCGATAACCATGGAGATTATTGTCATAGTCAAACACAATGCCTTGGATAAGTATATAATGAGGACCATCTCTTCGAGCATAACCAAATTGTCGTAGCGCTAGATAAGGGTTGTAAGTGATATCTCCCCATATACCAATGAGCGGTACATTAGGGAATTCTCCACAACGCTCAATGAAGGTGAAATCCTTTTGAAAGTAAAGACACCAACGAATATCTGAATGAGAGAGTGACATCAACCTTTGAGACCATTTCAACCTTTGCTTGTTCTTCATTACTGATTGAGGAAGATGTGAAATAAACCACCTGGATAATAACGGTATGCAACACATGAGAGTTCCTTATCTTTTCATATTACAAGTTTGGAGAGAATGCATAATATCTCCAAGCCAAGTCGGCACAGGATTATGAGTGAGGAAAACCTTGATGGCATTTACGTCTATGAATTGATCTGGATTAGGAAATAGTACCAAACCATAGATTAGCAAAGCCAAAACGTCTTCGAAAGCATGGAAACTCGTAGCTTTTAGGAATTTCGAGCTTTATCGAATTTAGCAAGAAAACCCTTAACTTCACTTCTGGTTTCCCAATTGTCTTCAATGTCTGATCGCTTTAGATGTAACGCTGATGCGATGTCTTCGAACTTTGGAACTTTTTCTGAACCGGTGAAAGGTATTTGATCAAGAATGGGTATTCCTAGTAGCTTAGAGAACTCTTCCAATGTAGGTACCAACTGATAATATGGGAAAGTAAAGCAGTGATGGTTTGGATCAAAGAACTAGAATACGACGCTCATCATATCTTCTTCAAAACCGGAGTTAACCAAGTCAGGTAGATAACCATATCTTTTGATGAACTGAGAGTGATCGGGAATTTTTGAGACAAACTCCTTGAGTTGAGAAGGTATACGCACAAAGTTGATTCGGATAGTCTTCCTGGAAGCCATAAACCTACAACACAAAGCAACGATAAATCGCTAGGTCCTTAAAATAGTTAGAATTGATATGATGATATGATGTTATGATGTCATGTTTAAATAACAAGCACAAGCAATTCACACAATAAACCTAGGCTTAAGGCTTGCATGAGGTATAGGTGTCTACCCTACCAGAGTTTAAGTGGGTTCAACCTGTCCTATAATAGTAATCGGGTTCTAGGAGTCTCATATCATCGATCTTTCTCGCAAGCTTTATTTCAATATGACTACCAAGTGGTCGACCGAAACATCCCGAAAGTCTAATCTTAATGAGCGTAGCATTGAGTATCAACCAACCTCGCCCACTAAAGTTGGCTATCTCAAGACTTTCTAATGGCCAAGATGGGTCAATTAGAGTTCTAAAGTTGAGTTATTCTTAGGACACCACTCAGATACCAAACACTTCCTCAACTGAACATGAGGAGCATCAGGACATCCAAAGTGTCGCACTAACCGTAGCCATCATTTTGACCGTTTCGGTTTATGCCAAATAGTCGCGATGATTTATTTCTACTTACCTAAGGAAACTTGGATCTGGGTGTAGGATCATCCACAGATATAATACCCACGCAACCCTTAAAAATAAAGTAGACAAAGAAAATAGAAAGAAATAAAGTGATCTTAAACCCTAAAGTAGCCTCTTTTTAGGTAGTGTCCCCAGCAGAGTTGCTAGTTCTGTAACACGATGGGAGAACTGACTTGTTGGTTTTGCGTTTTATCGTAAATGTTGCGGATAGCAAGAGTCGCCACCGACTTTTATTTTATCCAATAAAGGGAAGGTGAAAAGAATAGGAAAAGACCTTCACGACATCGAGTACAATAGGCGCTATGAAAAGGAAGGTATTAGCACCCTTTCCATCCGGGTTATCTACGGATCTTAGTTGCTTAGCTCACTTTTGAAAAATTGCTTCGTGTTTTGTGTAGTTGAAAATTATTTTGAAAATACATTTCGCTTTGACTTCGTAATGATTCTCGCTTGAAAGTAAACGAAGTGTTCGAAATGTTTGTTTGGAAATGTTTAACTTTGTAATGATTCTCGCTAGAATGTATACAAAGTGTTTTTGAAAAGTTTTTAAAATAGTGTGAGGTGTGAAAAGTATTTTGATTTGAGCAAGCAACTAGAGTCTATTACCTACTCGTAATGGGCGTTATTTTCCTTCTCCTTTAGAATAAGGTTATCCATACCATTAATTGGTAGGTAACTTTATTCGCTTGATGTGAAGGGACAATCAAGGGTCATCGCTTGGTCATAGAAGGAAACATGTAGGGATACCTTAGCAATTCGTAGGGACGCCATCACTTTCATAGGCAACAACCGAGGCACTAGATCATATATTCGTAGGAAACATCTAGGGTCATCGAGGGACTATGATCTTTGTATCGAAGGGACTATGATGATGTTATTCGTAAGCATCTTTCCAAAGATATCCCTATGTTCGAGAGACATGACCATGTTCTTCCGAAAGGCAACGAGAGAGGATACCCTAAGGGGGTGTGCATGTATGAAGATAGTATGTTGAATTCAGATATATTATCTTGAGTTTTGAAGTGATCTAGGGTTGATTTTATCTTGTCATACAATCCTATTAGCTAGCAGTTAAATATGTACAGAAAGTAAAGTGAGGAAAGTAAAAGTGAGGAAATGTAAATCCTACGCTATTACATGGCTTTGGGGCAGATACATAATAAGAGGTGCATAAAGTAAATTTCCTAATTATCTATTACATCCTATGAGCAGATACCTAACGATAAATGGAATGTGCGCAAAAAATTATACATCATTGAAGCAGTTACAATAATATGAGCGAGACAGATAATCGGAAGAAAAATAAAAGTTGGGAGAAGTTTCGAAAATAGTTAGTAAAAAAGTTTGATTTTAGTTAACCTAATTACTAAGTGAAAATCGTGTGAATCGGAAACCCTAATCCTAATTGATTTTAATTAATAAAATAAATTTAATTTAAATTAATTAATCAACCTAAATTAAACTAATTAATTTAATTAAGAAAAATAGAAAAAAATATTAATTGTGAGATTAATTCTAATTTTCCTAATTATTAAACCTAATTACTAATTAATTAATTAATTGAGTTCATAATTAAGAACATATTAAGAAAATAGTTAATAAATATGTAAAAGGAAAAGTGGAAAAAATGAACAAAAGGAAAGGGGGGTTGCTGAGATTCGAACTCAGGACCCCTAGGTTACCAGCGCGCACGTCTACCAACCGAGCTAGGTGTCTTTGGTGTTATGGAAATGCAGCTAATGGATAATGTATGATATCACGTTTTATTTTTGAATTTTCAAAGAAAGCATGTGTGGGTCCCTGTGTTTTTGAATGAGCCAATCTGATGGAGCCACGCCTAGGTCGTGGGAGTCAAATGTGCAAACCACCGTCCAAGGTGTTCAACTTCGTCTTCTCCGACGAAGTCAAATTCCAAACCTGCAATATAACAAGAATTGATGCAAGAGATTAAATCTACCCCCCTAAATCGACCCCTGCGAATCATGTGGTGGTGGCCGTTTGGCCTGAAACGACTTGGAACGCCTGATTCGAAGCTTCTCCGATCCAAAGCCCTAGCCATGGCAATTCATGTTTTGGCCGTTAGGAGCTTCAAACAATCATTCAAACCTGCTATATGATGTCTCAGGAACACATTAGAATCTTTAGTTTCAAGCAAAACACGCTCAAAAATAAAACATGAATTCATGAAAAACCGCAACGGAGGTCCATTGTGTTTGCGTTAAAAGTGTCGTGCTAAGGAATCGAATCAATTCGATCCTCCGCTCAAACGATTTACTCTTTTGATTTGTTTATAAAGATGCCATGAGCATCAAGCTTTATTATTTTCAACACAAGAAAGATGATTTAATGATTATGAAAAGGGGAAAGTCATTACCCTCAATTGATTTTGATATGCGTAACGACTAGCGCAAACTAGACGCAACGCATTGGGGAGTATTCTGGGTAAGGGGGTTTGTTATATAAAGGGAATAGATGGAGCACCCTAAATATATATAGTTATCTATAGCTTTATATATGAATATGTTTGATATGTTTGTGTGTTTTAAATTGCTATTTCTATGATTGGGAAAGTTTCTCCTTTGGGTTTTAAGAAACGGTAGATTATGTGGGATCCTAATGTTTGTTATTATTGTGCTCGCAAAGATCTTCGGATCTTCTGCATACATATCCCCTAATGGGAATCAGAGCATTTGTAGCTCGGATCTACAGGGATCTATGGTTTGTTTGGTCTGAGAGAGAAAGAAATTTGCACGCCAAGGATGAGACCTTGTGCCTACGTATTCTCAAAAGGATGTTGAGAAAGTCAGAGCAATCGTAGTTCCCACTTATGCTAGTGGAAAGCAACGGGATGTTAGTAAGAGACACAGACAAATGTCATCTTAATGAAAAATGTATCTAATCTATTTCATCACATACATTTTGAAAAGGGTTTGAAATCTTTCGTCGTAAGTTATAGGTGTTTTGCTTGAGTGTACAAGCGTTACCACTTACATGTTTAAGAAAGATGTTTGAAAAATGATTGAATCTTTTAACCGTAAGGAATTGGGTGTTTTGCTTGAGTATACAAGCTGCTACTACTTACGTTAAGAGATGTTTTGTTTGAAAAGAGTTTGAAAAGTTTTTGAAAAGAGTTTAATTGTATGTGATGTGATAGATGAGATACTTCTTCCATAGAGATGATAGATGTCTAAATCTCAAGGAGAAATTGATTGGATTAAAGGGATGCTTTTAAGAAGCCCATGGGTCCTTGTATTGTTAGCCCAAGAGGAGGCATTCGAGGGTCATCGAGGGTCCTTGTATGAAGCTCAAGAGGAAGCTAGGGTATGGTCGGCTTTGGCTTTAAAAGGGATTTCACAGGAAACCATCCTTTTGAGTTAAGAGCAATTTCACCGGAAATTATACTCGGGTTCTATCCTAACGCTGGTGATTCTTTGTATTGAAGCCCAATAGGAGGTCATAAGAGATTTGCCTCTTTCATTGTATGATGCCCAAGAGAAGGCTAAACTCAATGAGGAGTTCTTTTGAATGAAGCCCAAGAGGAGGCTGACTCAACAGGGGAGTGCTGTCTTATATGAAGCCTAAGTGGAGGCTGAACTCTGATGAGTGAGTTTTCTTATATGAAGCCTAAGAGGAGGCTAACTTTGTGGGGAGAGTTATCTTGTATAAAGCCCAAGAGGAGGCTAAACTGTGGGGAACCTATTGGTTAGACTAGTTGTTATGTCATAACTAGACAGTTGTATAAACAAGTGTGTGTGTGTGATATGTATTCACAGGAGTTTATGAAGAAAATATAAACAATGCATGATGTTTATTTTACAAGAGTTTATGAAGTAAATATAAACAAGTGTCTGTGAAACGAACGTTTAAAACGAGCGTAACTTGATTATTTACAAGTTTGAATTGTGTACAAGGAAGTAAATATGTACACGAACGAGTATTTATGTACAGAGAAATATGGATGTACAAAGGAGGGTTGGGACTTACACCATAAGGGTGGCCCATTGGTTTAAAAGCAGTTTCACCGGGAATAATGCTCCTTTCAATACCAATGGTATTCAATAATGCATTTAAACGAAACGAACGATCGAAATGTATCTGTAAAAGGTATCTGTATTATGTACAGATAAAAGTTTGAATGTATATGAAAAGAATTTGATATGTACAAAGAAATAATTATGTACATAAAAGAATGTTGGTTTGGGACTTACACCGTAAGGGAGTCCCATTGGTTTGAAAGCGCTTCAGTGGAATAATGCTCCTTTCAATACCAATGGTATTCAGTGTAAAATGAAAACAAACGGAAGAAGTTTGTCTTGTATCTGAATATTTACAAAGACAACGTTTGTATTATGTACAGGTAAAAAGATGTGTACATAAAAAATGGATATGTACAAAGAAATATATGTACATAAAAGACTGTTTTTGGGACTTACACCGTGAGGGAGTCCCATGATCCATTAAGAAATTCGAGAGAAAACGAATCGGTTTTATCGTTTAAATCGGATCGATCATGGTAAAAAAGATGTAAGTTTGATGAAAAAAGTTTTGAAGAAATGGTTTTGAAAGTGTTTTTGAAATGTAAAGTTTACTTGTAAAAGTTTTGAAAAAATCGGCTCAAAGTTTGAAAATTCACCTTTAAAGTGGTTTTGAAAAGTGCTCAAAGTATGCTGCTCGATTAAAACATAATCGATGAAAGTTTTTTCTGAAAATTTTTGCACTATCATAAAATAGATGTATTTATTGACAAGTGTACAAAAAATCACCTCAAAATGAGGAGTTTTGATTGGTTAAAAAAAAAGTTAAAGTTTGTAAAAAATATGAAGAAAAAATGAAAAGTTTGAAAAAAATTGGTCCATAGGAGGCTTGAACCCAAGACCTGATGGGTGGATACGTGGCATAGTGACTTAAAAGTGAGCTGGCAACTGCTGGGGCAACAATGCATTCGTATTGAATCTAAACCACGTGTTAATATTATATTTGAAATTTTGAATTTGAAAAAACAAGAACACGCGCGAAGCCTTGTTCTTCTTCCTTGATCCTTCATCAGCCAAAGATTTCGTGTTTCTTGATGAAATTGGATGAAATAAACATGAAACTTAACCGAAATTTAACAAGGAACATGATGGTATTACTTAATTTCATTTATTTTAAGTTAATCATGGTTGAATTTATGATGAACACGAAGAACCCTAGAACTGAAAATCCTAATTGAAATGATGTGTGATGGATGATTTTTCCAATTGGTTGAGGGTTAATGATCGTGAGGGGTGCAGAAAACAAATGGCCAAGAGTTTTTTCAAAATGAATCAAAGAATCATGGAGTTGAAGTTCGAGCTCTTACCTGTTGAAGCTGGAATCGAATTCTGGGTTTAAGTGTTTCCAGTTGAGTTCTAATGATTGTTTGAGCACCAAAGGCCTATGTGGAAGGTGTATGAGTGGTCTGCTTGCTTCGAATCACCCTGGATCAATCCAACCAAGTCCACCTGCATACAGCTCAAATGAAAACTGGAAATCGTGGTTAAAGGTGTTACAGATTGTTGCTCATGATCTGCATCATCTCTAGGATGTATATGGATGGTGTTTGGATGATCAGAACATCACTTGCTCGAGCCAAGCCATGGATTTGAGTTTTAAGGCAGTTTTGCAAGCTTATGTGACATGAAGTGTAATTCTGGTTTCTAGCTTGGCTTGTGTTGATTTTAGTTTTCAAACAAGTTTCATGTTGATGTTAAAACATATTAGACACCAATTTACTCAAAGTTTTTCATTAATTTTCAAAAATGCAAGTTTCCACAAATTGAACTATGATTCATGAATTTTCAAAGATGAAGAGTGAAAGCATGTACTTGCATGGCTTTGGTGTGTTTGAAATTGAAAATGATGCCTCTATTTATAGGCCATGATCTCTGAAATGTTAGGCACAAAGGAATGGCATTGGTAATTCAAACTTGGCTTAGAGGGCAAGAAAGACATTTTGCCTTAAAAGGAAACTTCCTTTTTTCACCATGTGTTAAAAATCCA
Organism: Vicia sativa; assembly: GCA_021764765.1. Taxonomy (NCBI): domain Eukaryota; kingdom Viridiplantae; phylum Streptophyta; class Magnoliopsida; order Fabales; family Fabaceae; genus Vicia; species Vicia sativa. Next base: position 49,994,263 of record CM038793.1, on the reverse strand, counting down.
ATCTTGATCCTATCCTCCAATTATTACCTCTAGCTGATATTTATCAGTTCTATCTTCAATTTGGCAAGGTGTCATTGCTTCTAGAAGAAGAAATCAAAAAATGACCTATAATCTTGAAGTTTTGACCTTAAAATCCATGGTTATGGAGCCTTATGTTTCAATTTCAAAAGTATAGCTAGACTCCATGGATTTGAGAGTTCTTTGACATTTTGGAAAGCTTGTTTCAAGGTCTACAACTTTCATGTTTTGAGTTTTTTCCAAATCAAAGTGGAACTATGTGAAAAATTGCCATGAAGTTTGGAAAAAGTACAAAATTTTAACACTTGAAAATTTTTCTAAGTGTTGAAAATTTTGACTTTTTGTTGACTTTTCCAAATTCTTTGATTTTTTATGATCATGATGGATCATTTGAAGTATTTTGATGTTGGAAAAGGTTTTGTCTTGAAAAAGTTGACCAAAAGTCAAAGTTTGACTTTTCCGTGCAGATGAAATTTCATCAGATGTTTCAGAAATTGACTGATGAAGTCTGTGAACTTCTGTGATGTTTTGAATCCAGAAATTAGGTCAACATGTTGTATCTAAGATATAATGATCAATATCTAGCCAAAAAAGTCATTCATTGCTCAAAAAATCAGAAAATACTCATGCTCGACCAAAACCCTAATTGGTCGATCCTCGATTGATCAGTGAGAAAAGTTGGGTATCTGATGATCAAAGGTTGATGTTTTGATCAAGATAGGTCAAATGAGATGAGTAAAACTCAAACCCTAATTGGTTGCCTCTTGAATCAGATGAAAATTTGATGAAACCCTAATTTTGACCTGTGAATGCTACACCCGATTAATTCTGTTCTGAGCTGTTAGTGATGCAATGATGCAAATGTAAGGTGGTATATTAGATCAAAATTTGGGGTATGATAGATGCCCCTATTTAAGTTTCTTTAACCTGAGAGATGAAGATGAATATCTTCGTTTTGATAGGTGTGAAGAGACTTAAATATCAGAATACGCAAATTTTTGACCTAAGATACCAAAAGATGCGAGTGATGCAAAATGATTGTAAAAAGTTTCACCCAGGTGATATCAAAGAAATGACATGGTGGGGAAAAATTTGTGAGGATGACTTGATCTGTTTAAGAAAAGAGGATCTTGTTTGTTGAGAAACAAGCAATATGTCTCGCTGGGGAAAAGAGATTCACAAAACATGTGAATATCTGTTTATCTTTGGGAAACAAAGAGATTACCTTCTGTCAGCCTTGTGACAATGTTTAAGGTAAGTGAAAATGATATTACCAATTATCAGCCTTGTGATGGTTTATGGTAATGAATGCTGAAGATATTACCAATTATCAGCGAAGTGATAACTATAACAAGGTAAATCTTTGAAAAGTTTTCTGAGTACTCAGCCTCGTGATCATCAGACAATGATGGAAACAGATCTCAAAGGAGTTTTGAAGATATTACCAATTATCAGCAAAGTGATAACTATAACAAGGTAAATCTTGGGATATATTATTGAATATTCAGCCTTGTGAATAACAGACAAATGATGGAAATGATCTCAAATGAGTTCTGCTTTACTGGATACAATGCCGAGGATCTCTCTCGAGAAGATGCGCATTTTGATTTTAAAGGACACATGTTTTCTTTAGACAGAAGACAATCACTGGGAATTTCGCAATGTGATTTGACTCGTTGAGAAAAACAATTGTTCTATGACAAGGAAATTTGATGACGAGGCTATTGCTTATTGTTTTGTTGGCTAAAGACGAGGTTCTATCCGTGAATAAACCGAAAGAAGCGGTCAATCAAGACTTTGTTCCCGATGCGAAATGGTCTCACCGGGAAAGAGAGAGTAGAGATGTATCGCTTGGGGATAATTCATCGGGATATGATCAAACCTACATGAATATGTGTGATTTAAACCGTTGATATGGAAGCAAACATTTTGAGGAATGCAAAATGCATAAATGATGCTATTATGTATGAATGTCATGAATGTTATGAATGTCATGTGCATGCCGACAATACTTGATGTAACACTAAAGAGGTATTTTGGGAAAAGGACCACCACGCTCGAACAAATACTTAGCAATATCCGCAAAGAATGGTGTAGACGCTCGATGAAGGATCCGAGTGCAGCTTTAAACTTCGGAGAAAACCATTTCATTGGAAACTTTGTTGGGAATTTTTTCGGATAAGAATACCATCCTTTGATAATTTCTCACGAGGAGAAGACTTGTAGCATTCTATCCTTCGAGATCGAAACACTCGTGGAGGAACTGTTGAAGTTCTTTCTATATTCAGAGTTCAAAGGAAAATTTTGCTTTTATTTCAAAAATTTGAAGTAAAAATTCATTTAAAACCTTTTTAGTTTCAAAAAGTGACTTTCACAATAAAAAGCGTTATTTTGCAAAACTGAATAAAGTAGGAATTGCAAACAAAAAACACAAGGCTCAAATTTTATTGATAGAATGGTAATCAGCCAAAAGCGTGATTCCATGAGCTATTTACAAGAGTTTGAAATGACAATTTATTGGGAAAAGGATACATTGAAAGCAAATAACCGCTATTATCCCTAACAACTTTGAATTCCCACTGTGCTTGTTGCTTCAGAAGAGTTGATTGAAGATCCGTTTATAGAAGATTCTTCAGATTGACGAAGTACGGACTGATTGCAGTTACTCTGTCATTTTTGTATCCTTATTTTTCCTAGATTGCCTTTTGAGGTTTTTTAATCTATCAGGATAATTTCTGTTTATTGTCTCTAATTTTTCCTGGACCGCCTTTTCAGGTTTTCAGTCCACCGAGACGCTCTTTTTTGCCTAAGTCGCCCTTTTCGGGTTTTCGACTTACCGAGTTGTTCTTTTTGTTTTTTTAGACAAAGTATTTCTTGACTGCATCAGCATTCACAGGATGCGGGAGTTCATCACCGTCCATGGTTGTGAGAATCATAGCACCGTCGGAAAAGCTTCTTTTGACGATGTATGGGCCTTCGTAATTAGGAGTCCATTTGCCCCTAGAATCTGGTTGAAAAGATGTAATCTTTTAAGCACGAGGTCGCCTTCGGAATTCACGAGGTCGGACCTTTTGTCGAAAGCTTCCTTCATTCTTCTTGATACAATTGTCGTGACACGAGTGGTCAGCGCTTTTCTTCGATTAAGTTCACCGGTCGATCTACTTTGACACCATTCACTCGATAACTTAGTTTCCATGAGAATTCTCATTGACGGAATCTCAACTTCTACGGGAGCACTGCCCATGCCGTATACCGTAGAAAAAGGAGTTGCCCTATTGAAGTGCGATCAAGTACGATACCCATGCAGAGCAAATGGCGATTTCGTGCCGCTTTGTAAGTAATGACCATCTTTTGACGATCTTTTGATGTTCTTGTTAGCTTCAACGGCGCCGTTCATCTTTGGCCGGTAAGGAGATGAGTTATGATGCTTGATCTTGAATTCCTCACACAGTTCTTTCATCATTTTGTTGTTCAAGTTTGATCCATTGTCTGTAATGATCTTGCTTGGGATTCCATATCGGCAAATGAGGTTGTTCTTGATGAACCTCACAACCACTTGTCTTGTAACGTTGGCGTAAGATGCTGCTTCGACCCATTTGGTGAAGTAATCAATAGCCACTAGAATGAAGCGATGTCCGTTGGACGCTTTTGGTTCGATCATCCCAATCATGTCGATGCCCCACATGGAGAATGGCCACGGAGAAGAGAGAACGTTGAGTAAAGTTGGTGGCACATGGATCTTATCTGCGTAGATCTGGCACTTGTGACATCTTTTGACGTGTTTACAGCAATCAGATTCCATCATTATCCAATAGTATCCTGCTCTCAAGATTTTTCTAGACATTGCATGCCCATTTGAATGAGTTCCAAAGGATCCTTCATGTACCTCATGGATGATTGTGTCTGCCTCTTGCCTGTCGACGCATCTGAGTAGAACCATGTTGAAGTTTCTTTTGTATAGCACATCTTCATTGAGGAAGAAGTTTCTTGAAAGCCTCCTTAGAGTTTTCTTATCCTTGTACGATGCCCCGAGGGTACTCGTGTTTGAAGGAAACGCTGATGTCGGAAACCACGGTTTATCGTCAAGACCGCCCGAGCAAACACATATGCAGGTCTTTCAAGGCGTCTGATGCGGATCTTACGCATATCATTCCAATATTTGACTTTGAACATGGAAGATAGAGTAGCCAAGGCGTCTGCCATTCGATTCTGATCTCGAGGGATATGATGCAGTTCAACTTTGTTGAAGAAAGTCAACAAACGTCTTGCATAATATCTGTAGGGAATCAAACCAAGATGATGAGTTTCGTACTTGTCTTTGATTTGGTTGATCACAAGGGCTGAATCTCCATATATGTCAAGGATCTTGATCCTCAAGTCGATGGCTTCTTCGATACCCATGATGCAAGCTTCGTATTCCGCGATGTTGTTGGTGCAATCGAATAGCAACCTGGTAGAAAACGGGATATGAGAACCTTCGGGAGTGATGATGACTGCCCCAATTCCATTGCCATAAACGTTAATGGCTCCATCAAAAATTAGGCCCCGTCTAGATTCTGGATCTGGGCCTTCTTCGGGTAGCGGTTCATTGCAATCTTTCATCTTTAAGTACATAACATCCTCGTCAGGGAAGTCAAACTTGAGAGATTGGTATTTGTTGAGCGGCTGATAAGCCATGTGATCAGCGAGAATGCTTCCTTTGACCGCTATTTGAGCGCGGTATTGGATGTCATATTCAGATAATAGCATCTGCCATCGAGCAATTCTTCCCGTTAAGGCAAGCTTTTCAAAGACATACTTGATTGGATCCATTTTGAAGATTAACCAAGTTGTGTGATTGATCATGTACTGGCGGAGACGTTTTGAAACCCACACCAAAGTGAAACAAGTTTTCTCGAGCATGGAGTAACGAGTTTCACAGTTTGTGAACTTTTTACTCAGGTAGTAAATGGCATGCTCCTTCTTACCGGTTTCATCTTGTTGTCCAAGTACGCAACCCATGGACTCTTCTAGTACGGTAAGGTACATGATTAACGGTCTTCCTTCGACAGGAGGAATCAATATTGGAGGTTCTGACAGGTATCCCTTGATACTGTTAGATGCTTTTTAGCAATCTTCCGTCCACACAACCTCTTGATTCTTGCGGAGAAGCTTGAATATCGGCCCACAAGTAGCAGTCATTTGAGAGATAAATCTGGAGATGTAATTCAACCGTCCGAGAAATCCTCTTACTTGATTTTCCGTATGTGGCGTAGGCATTTCTTGAATAGCCTTGACTTTGTCAGGGTCAACTTCAATACCTCTTTGACTGACGATGAAACCTAGGAGTTTTCCAGATCTTACGCCAAAGGTGCATTTGTTAGGATTCAAGCGAAGCTGAAATTTCCTTAGTCGTTGAAACAATTTCAAGAGATATTCTATATGCTCTTCTTCAGCGTCAAACTTTGCTATCATGTCGTCCACATAGACTTCGATCTCTTTGTGCATCATGTCATGAAAGAGAGTAGTCATCGCCCTTTGGTAAGTTGCGCCTGCATTCTTTAATCCAAACGGCATTACTTTGTAGCAGAAAGTGCCCCATGGCGTGATGAAAGATGTCTTCTCCATGTCTTCGGGAGCCATTCTGATCTGATTATAACCAGAGAAACCGTCCATGAAGGAAAAGACGTTGAATTTTGCAGTGCTATCCACTAGCATGTCCATATGCGGTAGCGGGAAGTCGTCTTTCAGACTTGCTTTGTTCAGATCCCGGTAGTCAACACACATTCTGACCTTTCCGTCTTTCTTGGAGACAGGTACTATGTTGGCTAGCCATTGAGGATATTCAAGTGACGAAGAAACCGTGATCGAAATGCTTTTTGAACTTCCTTCTTGATTTTGTCGGCCATCTCGTGGTGAACTCTCCTCGCCTCTGCTTAACCGGTGGACACTGGTCTTAATGGAAAATGATGCTCCACGATGTTGGTATATAAACCCAGATGTCTTGGTAGGACCAAGCGAACACATCAACATATTCTTTGAGAAGATCTATCATTGTCTTGACGTCACGAGTGAAGTCCGATATTTACTTTTTTATCTTCTTCAACCCAAGTTGATCGCTTTCTAAAGGTTCTTTGTGAGGTTGAATGATTCTTTCCTCGTGCTTTAGTAGTCGAGAAATCTCATCCGGGATCTCTTCTTCAACTTCTTCCCTGCGACTTCATGGGATTTCAAAGTTGAGAGAGCATAGAGTTATTGCTTTCAATGGATTTGTCCATCTGTTAATCTGCATATTTGATTTATGTTTGATTAATTAACCTTTTTTTTTATCTCTTTTTTTATTTTTTATTTAAAAAAAAAAAGTCAATGTGAAAGTGTATGCAGATTAAAATTTTTTATTATTCTTTTTTTTTGAAGATTTTTTTTGTTTTTTAGGATTATCATTTCCAAGAAAGGGTAAAATGAAAAATAAACACAAAGTGTGGAATCAAAACAACGTGTTTTATTTATGATTCACGATATGAAACAGGGCCCTAAAATACAAACTCATTTGTCTTGGGCAAGACAAAGAGAAATTATTTAAAAGCTAAGCCCTATAAAACATCTCTTCACTTTGGGCGAAGTGAGAGTTCAAAACAAAAGCAAAGATAAACTACTTAGAACTAGGAGCGTTAGTCCGAACTTCAACAGGTTTCCAGTAGTGGCGAACTCCTTGGAAGTCGAGGTACTCGGGTAATTTTCCACTTGGTTTAACCCTTGAATAGGCTTTGGTCGTTGGTCGAGCAGGCTTTGAAGACTCTGGACGAAGGACCTTGTCTTTTGTGCTGCTAAAGCAATCTTCTTCAGCTTGATGAACAGATCGGGAAGTATGGGATACATCATATACGCTTCCTGTTGACCTTTGCGTTGAATTCTGGGGATGTACCCTCCAATCTTCTGAGTGAAGAGACTCATTGTCGGCAACACTTTCCACTTCGTATCCCGAATCGTACTCCTGATCTTCAGTGATCATGTTGATGTAGTGATAATCCAAATCTGGTTTAGTGAAGTCCACAGGCGTGTTAAAGCAGAGATCTTCATTTTGAATCTGGATTGGTTGATTAGATTGAGAAGACGTATATTCTTCTTCTGATTGACTAGGGTATTCAAAAGAATCACCCCATCTAGTGGGCTGGATATCTTCAATTCTGATTCTCGAGCTTTCTGGCGCAGTATATTTGACCATGTAGTCAAATTTTCCACTTGGTTCTCCCAAGGTATCCCAAACTTCAGAAGGGACGGGCGGATTTTCATTTTGATGCAGGGATATACCTTTGAACTGATCAGTCAGAGGATAGTACGGTGCGTATGATTCTTCTTGAGACACATATTCAGGGCTGTTTAAATAAGTGCTCCATTCTTCAGATCCAGAGGGATCATCTTCATCATCTTCAATGGTAACAACGTTAACCTCTTGGAGAACGGGGTTTAAGAAACCTCCACTGTGGAAAACTTCTTTGATCGGACGAAGCGCTTCATCCTTTTGTTTGTCTTTGGGAGAATACGGGTGCAAACCCGAGTCCGGCTTTCGTCTCGTTCTTGACAGGTTTGATTACTTGTTCCCATCCTTCAGCATTGCCATCTTTTACTATCTGTGCTGCTTCTTTATAAGAAGAGATAGATGATCTATTTTTGCTGGTAGATTCATCTTCTAACGGATGTTCTGGGAGATGTGTCCCTACAACGTCGTTGGCTGTGATGAAAGAGAAACTGGACAAATGGCTTATGAGCAAAGCTTGTTCACCGAGGATGGTTACTAGTTTTCCATTTACTGTGAATTTCAGCTTCTGATGGAGAGTGGAAGTCACTGCTCCTGCTTCGTGGATCCACGGTCTTCCTAGTAGACAACTGTAAGCAGCTGGCACATCCATGACCTGGAAAGTGATTTGGAAAGTATGCGGACCAATGGTCATCAGGAGATCGACTTCCCCAATAACTGACTTCCGTGATCCGTCAAAGGCTCTCACTACTATGTCATTGAACTTCATTGGTGCCCCTTTGTAATCCAAACGAGCGAGTGTCGTCTTTGGCATTATGTTCAAAGATGAACTAGTATCTACCAATACATTGGACAGGGAATCTGATTGACAAATCATCGAGATGTGCAGGGCCAAGTTGTGATCTTTCCCTTCTTTTGGAAGTTCCTCATCACTGAAACTTAGATTATTACAAGTTGTTATGTTGGTGACAATACCTCCAAACTGGTCTGTAGTCACATCATGGTCTACATAGGCTTGGTCTAATACTTTCATTAAAGCCTCTTGGTGAGCTTCGGAGTTTAATAGCAAGAGACAGTATTGAAATCTTGGGGGGAGTCTGCATCAGCTGATCCACGACTCGGTATTCACTCTTCTTGATTAACTTCAGTATCTCGTCAAAATCTGTGTTGACGTTGGTTCCATCAGGAGGACCAACATTCGTGCTTGGATTAACCACGGGAATCGTTGCAGGATTCTCGGGGGATATGTTAACTGGATTTTGTCTAATAATAGGAACTGCAAGTGGTCTTGGTAGCAACGGAGTGTGCACTCGTCCACTTCGTGTTACTCGTCCGATTTCTGTTATATTGACATTAGCTGGAAGAGTTGGCATGGGTTTCTCCTTCCCATCCTCTATCAAAGTTGAATTGTATTGGTAAGGAATGGCTTTACTAGAACTGTATGGAACAGGATCGGGTAGGCAAATCACCAAAGGAGACCCTGGAACGTTGGAACCGTTGTATTCAATCTCCACCTGCTTGGGTACATTGAAACACGGGATGATAACGTTTACTTTGGGATTTTCCGAGTTGATATCTGAGACTAAAAGCTCATGCAGAAAATGCCCCATCAGATTTACGCCATGGTCATCTCTGCTTCAGATCCAGAGGTCACCAATGTCAGCAATCTGAATGTCGCCTATGGTGGAACATCCTGAGGATTCTTGAAGGTATGTTGCAAGTCACAGAATCGTGTTTAGTGAAGGCACCCATTGCGCTATATGTATCATGGAGATGTACTAAGTTTCCTCTTATCAGATTCATGTCTGTGACGAGATACCTATCTGTATTTCTTAGCATCAGATTCACCACATGTCCACTATGACTGGGAAGTGGATTTGCTTGCAGATTTGGATTTGTATTTCTGAAGGAAAGAAGATTAGATTTCACTAATCTCTGCACTTCTACTTTCAATGCTATGCAATGTTCAAGATTGTGGCCTGGTGCCCCTTGGTGAAAAGGGCAAGATATGTCTGCTTTGTACCACCATGGTAATTTTTCTGGAATCGGAGGTGGTGACCTTGTCCGTACTGCACTTTCTATTAATGCTATAGTTCGTACGCTATTGAATTGGTCAAATTGTGACCCGAGGCGCACGGTTTTGATTGTTAAACCACGAGCTCGCTGACGAGGTCGCTGAGTTTGTTGAGTTTGCCGGAATCATGAGCAATTCCTATATTTGGATTTGTGTTAACGGCGGGTGCTATTGCAGCTACCTGTCGTTGTTTACTAACATTCTTACGCGGTTTCTGGATACCATTCCTATGTCATGTTCCTTTTTCCTTGAAAATCGGGTTCCAACCTTCTTTGTTCCACTAGAAGATCCCGCTTGGTTAAGCGTCCGGTTCGAACTCCTCTTCTAATCGCATTCCCATGCTTACCATCTCGTGAAATCTGTGAGCGCTAGTGATCATTCGCTCGTAGTAGAATGAGCCAAGAGTGTTTAAGAATACCTTAGTCATCTCTTTCTTCCAAGGTGGGTTGACTTGGGCAGCAATTTCTCCATCGCAAGATATTCTTTGAATGTCTCTTTCCTTTTGAGACATGGAGCTGAGTTGATCCTATCGAGCCATATCCAAGTTGAACTTATATTGTTGTACAAAGGCTTCATCTAAGTCATTGAATGTTTGATACTTTGCTGCTAATCCCATGTACCACTTCAAGCGGCACCGTGAGACTGTCTTGAAGTAATGGATTAACAACCGTGATCGCTGTATATGGACATTTTCCGCATACATCGTGAGATGACTCGTGGATGTGAGTTTTGTATTTTTCAAAGTCGTGGACTTTGAATTTTGCGTATTCTTACGCGAGGAACTAAGCACGATCCCGGCGTTTTCCCAAACAACTCTTTTCCACGAATTGTTTTATCTCAAGTCGCATTTTGAGGAGTTGTTCTGGAGATTCTCCATCGAACCACGTGAATTCGTGTTATCGCCGGAACATGGTGAACTTCTTCGCCTATGGTAGTGTGCACTACGGAAGTCGAGTTTGTCATGATCGGTTGAGAAACCATCATTGTTACTAGGAAGAGTTACCCACGCTATGGAGTAAATGTAGAGTTTTGCCGCAAAGTAGGTATTTCAAGCGTGGTTGTTTGCACTTGAGAAGTCGGTTGGCAACCGATGCCAAAGTTGAAAGGCATGCCCATGGATAACCTTCCGCATACCGAAGGTGAACTACCGATCGCTGAAACCGGAGTAGTAGTGTCTTCTCAAATTGCCGCTTGGTTTTGACCGCCGATGTTGCTTGTTGACTTTGCATCATGCCAATGAGTTGACCAAATATGTGAGTCTCTCCACTTCTTCTTGTAGTGTTGTTACCGTGCTACGGAGTTCAACATTCTCTTGTTCAAATCCTTCCATTATTTTTCTTCTTTTTGAACGTGTATTATATGTTCGAGTAGGCTGTGGACGCGGTCGAGAAACTCTAAGATGCGACAACTTGGCGATCTTTTCCTATCTGTTGAAACTGTTGATAGATCAGACTCTAGACAATAGACTCAGAATGCAAAGTATGATGCATGATTATGAATGTAAAGACAAGGAATTTCCAAAGAATTTACACTACAAGAGAAATTTCTGGCAAATATTTGGATGGAAAACATTTTTTATTGATTATTGAAAAGAAGATTACAACAATATTGTTTTTTTTGGAGCATTGCTCACACAAATGATAAAATAAATGATAAAAATTACAATCTAAACTAATTAATCGTCCTCGTCGGATGAAGATCCAAAGGCTTGATGCAGCTTCAACTTCAGGATTTCCTTCCCATAGTGAGCTTTCAGTTCAGCTTTCTCGGCTTTTAGCTTGCTAATGACTTTCTTCCATTCGTCAGGAGCAGGATCGCTAGTTGTCATTTCCTCAAGCTTCCTCTTCCTTTCTTTGATGTATCTTTTGATCGCGTTATCCTTCTGGCGAATCTTCTCATCTTTCTCCATGAGCCATTCATCCTGGAAGTAAAGCGTCTTTTCATGATCTTTGACTTGCTTCTTAAGCTTTTCATTCTCGAGATCAGTCTTAAGGAATTTGTTTTCCAAAGCCTCTTTCTCAAGCCTCATCTTGGCCAAAGATTCTTGGTATTCTCCCATAGTCTCGACGGGAAAAATTGTTGATTTGGAAACGGTTGAGAACATGGGTTCTTCATAAGTGTAAGGCATTTGAAATTCCTTCGCTCTTTTCTTTACCCAAGAAGTGTAGGTCTCCATGGCTACACAATTCTTCGCCTTACCTTTTTCCTTCCTTCGGATGTGATGCCAAGCTCTGATCATTCTGGCTTTCAAACCTTGAGAATCCTCCCCTTCATGATAGAAGTAACTCTCTACAGTAAATCCAAGAGGTTTACTAGAGTTTGCGTATCCGAGTTGACGTCTTGCCAAGAATGGGTTGTAGTTGATTCCTCCTTTTGTACCAATGAGAGGTACGTTGGCAAATTCTCCGCAGCTTTCAATGATTTCCATCTCATTGTCTGCTAAGGTATACCAATGGATATCGTCGTTTGTAAGAGACATGAGTCTTCTTGACCAATGCCACTCGTCTTTGTTTTCACCAAGATAGGAGATTTAGGCAAGTGTGAGACAATCCATTTGAAAAAGTAGGTACACAACACACGATAGTTCCGCCTCCTTGACGATTCCTATGATGAATAGAGACGACGTGTCACCAAGCAAAGTGGGAACGGATTTCCAATCGAAGATCCTTATGGCGTTGATATCAACGAAATTTGGGACGCTGGGAAACAACACCAACCCATAGAGGAGTAAAGCTAAAATAGCTTCAAAGGCTACCATACTACCCTCGAGAATTTAAGAGCCTTCTCCATTAGGAACTTTGAAGTTAGTCCTAAGAGTTTTCCTCCGTAGTTAGGTTTTGTCTATCTCGTTTTTTAAATGAGTCATCAGTGGCAATGATCGGTGACTTGGGAATGGCTTCCAAACCATTGAAAGGCACTTTGTCCGATGTCGAGATACCTAGGATATGTGCGCATTTTCCAAAGTAGGCATCAACCGATAATCGTGGAAAGTGAAACAAATGATAGATCGGATCGAAATCGAACGAAAGTTTTGAGAAGTCCTTCATCAACGTTAGTGTTGTAATAGTTAAAAGAGTTCCATAACATTTTCTCAAACCGAGGGATCTTCTACCAAGGATGCCAACTCTTTAACTTTTCTACGCAGAATTCTAAAACTGATTCTTGGTGAATCTTCCTCCGACGTCCATCACTCTAACCTAAAATATTTTACAAAGAAAATCTCTAAATTCTTTTGAAATGGGAAGAGAAAAATGTAGTTTTTGAATGAATGCATGAATGCGGCAAACATGGTTAGTAGTTATACACACGGTCAAGCTGCTCAAGTCACGAGCATGAGGCCAACGATAAGAATCAAACGGGTAAGTTCTAAGGGCTTATTCATCCGTGAAACGGGTTCTACTGATAATACAGCTCAACACTCTTTTGAAATATTATCGGATTTGTTGAATACTCGATCGTCCAATAATATTTTCAAGAGAAACTCGCTGATCGTAGTTCGGCATGACACTATTCTAGGCTTACCGAATAATCTCGTGACTACATCCTAAATGGCCGTGGGTTGGGTTATGTGTACCACCACTCGCAAGTTCCTTGAAAGCAAAATGTCTTCGCAAATACTTGCTAAACACAAATACCCCAAGACAACCTTCACCGAGAGGGATCTCAAATTAACTAAGTACGAGACTTCTCACAAGTTAATAGGACTATACCCCACCTAGATCTTAAAATGTTTTTAAATACGGTTAGATTTCTTTCCATCGATGAAATCGCGAAACACACAATAAAGAAAACAAACATATGCACAATATGAAAGCTTAACCCTTTTTTTCTTTTGAAAATAAAAGCTTGGTGCTCTTGAACAGTAGTCATTTTTTTTGAAAATCAAAGTTTCAGCGCATTTGAACAGTCACATTATTCCTCGTAAAAGTGTGCTAAGGAATCGAATCAATTCGGATCCTCCGCTCAAACGATTTACTCTTTTGATTTGTTTATAAAGATGCCACGAGCATCAAGCTTTATTATTTTCAACACAAGAAAGATGATTTAATGATTATGAAAAAGGGAAAGTCATAATACCCTCAATTGATTTTGATATGCGAACGACTAGCGCAAACTAGACGAACGCATTGGGGAGATTCGAGTAAGGGGTTTGTTATATAAAGGAATAGATGGAGCACCCTAAATATATATAGTTATCTATAGCTTTATATATGAATATGTTTGATATGTTTATGTATTTTAAATTGCTATTTCTATGATTGGGAAAGTTTCTCCTGGGTTTTAAGAAACGGTAGATTATGTGGGATCCTAATGTTTGTTATTATTGTGCTCGCAAAGATCTTCGGATCTTCGATACATATCCCCTAATGGGAATCGAGCATTTGTAGCTCGGATCTCTGTGGATCTATGGTTTGTTTGGTCCGAGAGAGAAAGAAATTTGCTCGCCAAGGATGAGACTTGTCACGTATTCTCAAAAGGATGTTGAGAAAGTCGAGCAATCGTAGTTCCCACTTATGCTAGTGGAAAGCAACGGATGTTAGTAAGAGACACAGACAAATGTCATCTTAATGAAAAATGTATCTAATCTATTTCATCACATACATTTTGAAAAGGGTTTGAAATCTTTCGTCGTAAGTTATAGGTGTTTTGCTTGAGTGTACAAGCGTTACCACTTACATGTTTAAGAAAGATGTTTGAAAAATGATTGAATCTTTTAACCGTAAGGAATTGGGTGTTTTGCTTGAGTATACAAGCGTTACCACTTACTGTTAAGAGATGTTTTTGTTTGAAAAGAGTTTGAAAAGTTTTTAAAAGAGTTTAATTGTATGTGATGTGATAGATGAGATACTTCTTCCATAGAGATGATAGATGTCTAAATCTCAAGGAGAAATTGATTAGATTAAAGGGATGCTTTTAAGAATCCCATGGGTCCTTGTATTGTTAGCCCAAGAGGAGGCATTCCGAGGGTCATCGAGGGTCATCGAGGGTCCTTGTATGAAGCTCAAGAGGAAGCTATAGGGTATGGCTGGCTTTGGCTTTAAAAGGGATTTCACCGGGAAACCATCCTTTCGAATTAAGAGCAATTTCACCGGAAATTATACTCTCTGGGTTCTATCCTAACGCGGGTGATTCTTTGTATTGGAAGCCCAATAGGAGGCTGTTAATAGATTTCCTGTCTCTTTCATTGTATGATGCCCAAGAGAAGGCTAAACTCAATGAGGAGTTCTTTTGAATGAAGCCCAAGAGGAGGCTGACTCAACAGGGGAGTGCTGTCTTATATGAAGCCTAAGCGGAGGCTGAACTAAGATGAGTGAGTTTTCTTATATGAAGCCTAAGAGGAGGCTAACTCTGTGGGGAGAGTTATCTTGTATAAAGCCCAAAAGGAGGCTAAACTGTGGGGAACCTATTGGTTAGACTAGTTGTTATGTTATAACTAGACAGTTGTATAAACAAGTGTGTGTGTGATATGTATTCACAGGAGTTTATGAAGAAAATATAAACAATGCATGATGTTTATTTTACAAGAGTTTATGAAGTAAATATAAACAAGTGTCTGTGAAACGAATGTTTAAAACGAGCGTAACTTGATTATTTACAAGTTTGAATTGTGTACAAGGAAGTAAATATGTACACGAACGAGTATTTATGTACAGAGAAAGATGGATGTACAAAGGAGGGTTGGGACTTACACCACAAGGGTGGCCCATTGGTTTAAAAGCAGTTTCACCGGGAATAATGCTCCTTTCAATACCAATGGTATTCAGTTGTATACATACAGAAGAAACAAAAACGAACGATCGAAATGTATCTGTAAAAGGTATCTGTATTATGTACAGATAAAAGTTTGAATGTATATGAAAAGAATTTGATATGTACAAAGAAATAATTATGTACATAAAAGAATGTTGGTTTGGGACTTATACCGTAAGGGAGGCCCATTGGTTTGAAAGCAGTTTCACAGGGAATAATGCTCCTTTCAATACCAATGGTATTCAGTGTAAAATGAAAACAAACGGAAGAAGTTTGTCTTGTATCTGAATATTTACAAAGACAACGTTTGTATTATGTACAGGTAAAAAGATGTGTACATAAAAAATGGATATGTACATAAAAAGAATGTTTTTGGGACTTACACCGTGAGGAAGGCCCATGATCGATTAAGAAATTCGAGAGAAAACGAATCGGTTTTATCGTCTAAATCGGATCGATCATGGTAAAAAAGATGTAAGTTTGATGAAAAAAGTTTTGAAGAAATGGTTTTGAAAGTGTTTTCGAAATGTAAAGTTTACTTGTAAAAGTTTTGAAAAGAATCGGGCTTCGAAAGTTTCAAAAATTCACCTTTTAAAGTGGTTTTGAAAAGTGCTCAAAGTGGCGTTTTCGGCTCGATTAAAACATAATCAGATGAAAGTTTTTTCTGAAAATTTTTGCACTATCATAAAATAGATGTATTTATTGACAAGTGTACAAAGAATCACCTTAAAATGAGGAGTTTTGATTGGTTAAAAAAATGTTAAAGTTTGTAAAACATATGAAGAAAAAATGAAAAGTTTGAAAAAAATTGGTCCATGGGAGGCTTGAACCCAGGACCTGATGGGTGGATACGTGATAGTGACTTAAAAGTGAGCTGGGCAACAATGCATTCGTATTGAATCTAAACCATGTGTTAATATTATATTGAAATTTTGAATTTGAAAACAAGAACACGCCTTGTTCTTCTTCCTTGATCCTTCATCAGCCATAGATTTTGTGTTTCTTGATGAAATTGGATGAAATAAACATGAAACTTGACTGAAATTTAACAAGGAACATGATGGTATTACTTAATTTCATTTACTTTAAGTTAATCATGGTTGAATTTCTGATGAACACGAAGAACCCTAGAACTGAAAATCCTAATTGAAATGATGTGTGATGGATGATTTTTCCAATTGGTTGAGGGTTAATGATCGTGAGGGGTGCAAAAAACAAATGGCCAAGAGTTTTTTCAAAAGGAATCAAAGAATCATGGATTTGAAGTTCGAGCTCTTACCTGTTGAAGCTGGAATCGAATTCTGGGTTTAAGTGTTTCCAGTTGAGTTCTAATGATTGTTTGAGCACCAACGGCCTATGTGGAAGGTGTATGAGTGGTCTGCTTGCTTCGAATCACCCTGGATCAATCCAACCAAGTCCACCTGCATACAGCTCAAATGAAAACTGGAAATCGTGGTTAAAGGTGTTACAGATTGTTGCTCATGATCTGCATCATCTCTAGGATGTATATGGATGGTGTTTGGATGATCAGAACATCACTTGCTCGAGCCAAGCCATGGATTTGAGTTTTAAGGCAGTTTTGCAAGCTTATGTGACATGAAGTGTAATTCTGGTTTCTAGCTTGGCTTGTGTTGATTTTAGTTTTCAAACAAGTTTCATGTTGATGTTAAAACATATTAGACACCAATTTACTCAAAGTTTTTCATTAATTTTCAAAAATGCAAGTTTCCACAAATTGAACTATGATTCATGAATTTTCAAAGATGAAGAGTGAAAGCATGTACTTGCATGGCTTTGGTGTGTTTGAACTTGAAAATGATGCCTCTATTTATAGGCCATGATCTCTGAAATGTTAGGCACAAAGGAATGGCATTGGTAATTCAAACTTGCCTTAGAGGGCAAGAAAGACATTTTGCCTTAAATGGAAACTTCCTTTTTTAACCATGTGTTAAAAATCCAATCTTGATCCTATCCTCCAATTATTACCTCTAGCTGATATTTATCAGTTCTATCTTCAATTTGGCAAGGTGTCATTGCTTCTAGAAGAGGAAATCAAAAAATGACCTATAATCTTGAAGTTTTGACCTTAAAATCCATGGTTATGGAGCCTTATGTTTCAATTTCAAAAGTATAGCTAGACTCCATGGATTTGAGAGTTCTTTGACATTTTGGAAAGCTTGTTTCAAGGTCTACAACTTTCATGTTTTGAGTTTTTTCCAAATCAAAGTGGAACTATGTGAAAAATTGCCATGAAGTTTGGAAAAAGTACAAAATTTTAACACTTGAAAATTTTTCTAAGTGTTGAAAATTTTGACTTTTTGTTGACTTTTCCAAATTCTTTGATTTTTTATGATCATGATGGATCATTTGAAGTATTTTGATGTTGGAAAAGGTTTTGTCTTGAAAAAGTTGACCAAAAGTCAAAGTTTGACTTTTCTGTGGAGATGAAATTTCATCAGATGTTTCAGAAATTGACTGATGAAGTCTGTGAACTTCTGTGATGTTTTGAATCCATAAATTAGGTCAACATGTTGTATCTAAGATATAATGATCAATCTCTAGCCAAAAAAGTCATTCATTGCTCAAAAAATCAGAAAATACTCATGCTCGACCAAAACCCTAATTGGTCGATCCTCGATTGATCAGTGAGAAAAGTTGGGTATCAGATGATCAGAGGTTGATGTTTTGATCAAGATAGGTCAAATGAGATGAGTAAAACTCAAACCCTAATTGGTTTCCTCTTGAATCAGATGAAAATTTGATGAAACCCTAATTTTGACCTATGAATGCTACACCCGATTAATTCTGTTCTGAGCTGTTAGTGATGCAATGGTGCAAATGTAAGGTGGTATATTAGGTCAAAAATTGGGGTATGACACATTGTATGCACAATTCAAGCATGTTTGGCCATGGTTATGGATGCATTCTTACTCTAGATTACCTCAAGAGCACGATGGAGTGGTTGGACGTGATTGAAAGTGGATGAAAATAGAGTTTCAAGTTTGCAAGTTTTCTTGAAATTTTTTGAAGAATTTAGGGTTTGTTCTTGAGGCAAGGAGGTGTGTTTTTTGGCTTCTGATCATGCAGTATATATATAGGAGAGTGTATTAGGTCAAGAATAAGGATAGAATATATTGCCTTTAATTCAAAGAATATCTCATTTGAAATTTTATCAAATATTTCCAAAAATAGCTCAATCTTTCCTTGTAGCTTCTTGCACGAATTTGATGGCTTATGATGGGCTTCCTTGGTTCTCAAGACAAGTAGAAATCAAGCCCAACTCACCTTACCGTTTACCTTTATATGTTATTCAATTAAATTTGAATTTTAATCATTTTAATTCAAAAATAAATTAAATAAATAAGAAGGAGGCATGGTAATAAGTTTAGAGGTCATGGATAATGTCAATATGAAGTTTGGATCAGAAAATCTTAGGCCCATTTAGAAAAAAATTGATTTTTCTAAGTATTTCCTTCATGCACTTCCTCAAAATGTCAAACTTACCCAACTTGTATCTTGCTCAATTTTCAACATTTTTTAGTGTTCTTAGACTTTTTAGAAATTTCAAGATGTCCTCTAAACATTACTTTTGGTTTCATCTTCATTGAGATTTCCATGTTCATGTACACCTCTTTGCAAAAAGATGACTTTTTGTTGACTTTTAAAAGGACCTATAATGTCTTGATCCATTACTCTCAAATGAAGCATTTTTGGCCAAAGCTTGTGAGACATGAAGTTGTAGAGAATTTAATTCTCTTCAAAATGAGATTTTGTGGAAAACTTTCTGATAAAATTATGTGAAAGTTATGCCTAGTCAAAGTTCGCTGACTTTTGTCAAAACCCTAATTTAGAAACTTTGACTTTTGGTCAAATCTTGACTTTTCTTGATGAATCATGATCAACCCTTGATCATATGATGAATGTAACTTCAAAATATTGATATTGACCAAAAATGATGAAGTTTGACTATATGTTGACCATAGTTGACTTTTTGTCCAATACAACTGATTTTCAACCATCTGAGCAATTGATTGAGCAAACTTGAGTTGTGAGGCTTGAAACTTGATATGGTGATCCCTTGATACATGTGAGGAGGTATGATGACCACTAAAATTATTAGAACTCATCTTTGACTAGAGAGATTCAAAATAATAGTTTGGGTTAATTACTTAGGAGAGGGTTCATCTGGTCAACCCTTGAGAAATTCTTCAATATGGAGAGGTGAATTGTCTTGAGAAATAAGAGGGCAAATTTTTGGGTATAATACTTGGCCTTTGCCCCTGCCCATATACAACTCGGCTTCTCCTTCTCTTCTTAGGATAACCAATGTTCTTCGATCGGAAGAACTTCCACCCCTAGTGTATTGGATCTTACCGGATTTTAAACCATTCTCAATTCGCTCACCGTACCGAACCATTTCTCCAAAACTAGAAAAAGTGCTACAAGCGACGTAATAATTTCCAAACAGAGTGATGGTAAACATATCAATCATTTCCCGCTCCACCATGGGTGGTTAAACTCTAGCAGCGAGCTCTATCCATTTTTGAGCATATTCTTTAAATGTCTCACCCGATTTCTGAGATAAACTCAACAATGGTGTATGATTCAGAGCCATGTCAATGTTAAATTGGTATTGCTGGATAAAAGCATCCACCAGATCACACCATACCCTGACATGATTTCTCTCAATATGCATGTACGATTCTATAGACGCTCCAGTCAAACTCTCATGGAAGAAATGCATAAGAAGCCTTTCGTCTTCAATGTACACTGCCATCTTGCGAAAATAAGCAGTGATGTGAGTTTTTGGACATGTCGCCCATTGTACTTGTCAAAAGTAGGAACCTTAAATTATGGAGGAAGTCCCACCCTGGGTGCCAACCCCAAATCAGATAAGTCCAAACCTGACATTTTATGTCCTCAACAACTTTCAACCTTTCTTCAAACAAACGGTACCTTTAATCCTCAGCTGGGAAGCTAATTTCACTGCCATTCACAGAATAAGCTTCATCATTCTGATAAAAAACATGACCCTGGAAACAGGGATGACCTTTACTGTGGTGCTCATGCATTCCTATGTCAAGGAAATAAGGCCCTGGAGGAGGTGATCATAGAGGTGGTGGAAACCGACCGTTGAGATGCAGACTTTGACCACGAAAGTGATCATTACCACCCAAATCGTCATTGTCCTGAGCATTGACTACATGCGGATGACCCGCCGAGAGACCTCAATTCTTGCTGATTATGATTCATGGTAGTGATTTATTCCATGAACTGTGCCCTCTGTGCTTCCATGTGTTCCTTCATCGTGGCCATATCTGCTTGGAGTCGCTCCATCTGACGACGTTCGTTGGTTTAAGTGGAGTAACGATGGAAGGTTGAATGATCAATTTTCTGCTGAATAAGAACAGAAGTCACTAATGAGAATCCCGAGCAAAACCTATTGTGCATGATATATACATGAATGAATGTAATGCATGCAATGAAATATTTGCACATTTCCATGACTCTAACACTTTGATTCAATTTTTAGGGCGAAGACGATAAACAAGATAATGGATACTGAAAGTGTTGATTATCATTAAACCAAAATAAGAGGGTCTACAAATAGTTTGAACATTTGTTTTTTCGTTTCGATACAATAAGCTAAGCAATCCCATCAACAAGCTCGATGGTGATTCTCAAAAATTCGAATGACAAAAAATCTAAATGTCCGACATAAGAAACCCTTCAATATCTTGAATTCCCATTTGAATCTTGAGACGATCAATCTCCTCTATAGAAAGATATAACTAAACCACTTTCTCCTTGAGCTGAGCTTCATATACCAACTTTTGATTTCAGATTTGCTTCTCGAACCTGTCAATTTGAGCTTTGTGCTTCCTTTCCATATCAGCTTAGGATCTCTTAAGGAACTCAAAATCTCGGTTCTTTTTCTTGTACTTATCTTTGACTTCAGAAATGGCTTTCTTCGTGTCTTTAGAAGGAAAAGAATGGTCTTCAACTCTTGATCTCTTCCTCGTAGCATCGGAGGCTTCTCCTTTGAAGTTTTTGAGCTCATGAATCAGTTGATTCTTCTCTTGAGTAACCGTGTGATGTTTCACCTTTAGGTTTTTGTGGTCGTCAAGCAAACTTCGATTCTGAACACGCAGGAACTCATAATCCCCTTTCACCACGTCATCATGTACTTTATACACTTGAGGATAAAACAGAGGTTGTACGACGAAGGGCCAACAACGGTCTTCATTCTTCTTCATAATCCATTATATAATATGAAGTAGGATCTCTTCTACCAAAGTATTGCACTCCTTTGGTATGGATACTTCCCCAAGCCTTGATAGCTTTAAGCATTTCCCCAATATCATCAGGCACATCAAAGTACAAAGTTTATTTTGCATGCCTTTCTTCGGGTGGCTCTTTCAAAGCATACCCCAATTGTCTTCTGGAAAGAGTTGGATTGTAGTTAATACCTCCTCTTATGCCGATGAGAGGAAAATTAGGGAAATCTCCACATTGGGTAATCACTTCCTTATACTCTGGTATGGATAAAGCATCCTTATACCAATCAAGATCTCTAGCAGAAAGACCCATCAATCTTGGTAGCAATCTTGAAGTGTTTTGAGTATCGACAAACCCACCGGTTTGAGGAATAAGACCTTTAAACCAATGATACAACAACGGTGCACAAATATGAACAACCCCTCCCTTACCTTTATAGCTCCTTGAGTAAATAAAGTGATAAAAATCTCCCAAGAGTGTTGGTACAGGGTTCTTTTGGATGAATAGAGAAATGGCATTTTTGTCAACAAAATTGATTTCATTTGGAAACAAGACCAATCTGTATATGCAGCAAGCCAAGATAGCATTGAATGCTTTCCATTCCTTCTTATCAGCTTTAGCATGAGCTTCTTTCAGCAGGAAACTCAAGTGAAAAACATCTTCCTTCGGTTTACTAGCACCATGCGCTTTCACCATAGATTCTCCCAAATAAAGGGCAGTGACCATCTGAGAGTCATCGGGTTTTTTCATAGAAGGATGAAAAGGTATTTGATACAGTATTGGAATATTCATAATAGTGGAGTATTCCTCCAAAGTCGGTGCTAAAAGATAATTTGGGAACACAAAACACCTCAACTCACAGTCATAGAATTGGAGCAAAGCCAAAAGTCCATCACTCTAATACTCGGTAAGAGGAGATTTCAAACAGGATATAATTCTTCCATAATCTTTTGCAAAAATATCAAGGCTCTCCGGAGTAGATCGCCTGGCCAACAGAAGAAGATCATCAAGATTCGGAATATGGAATTTGTAAACCACATTGTGTCGATGATTGGTCTTCCTTTCAGTATCCATCTTCCAAGAAATGGCCCATAACTAGACTCAAAGGCTAGACAATCCTGGAAATGAAACAAATATGCATGTTAAGAAAATGAACTACAAAGAAAAACATGAATGCAATGCACATAGGTCATGTATCCTGTATATTGAACCACTGATGTGCAAATAATAAAACCAAGTCACATGTAATACGGTCATAGTTTCGGCCCAAATCTGAATATCACAAGATTAAAGGTTCGACGCCAATCCAGAATATTTCGGACCAGAAAATACCATATATCCAGAAAATACCGAAGATCACGGAACACGGAACGAAGTATCACATCCGCCATCGCAACATTGTACCTATGATACTGATTTTGTTCCCATCTCCACCTCACGGGTAATTCTAAATAGAACAGGTGGTCCCTAAGTGGTACCCAGAGTCTATGATCCTCCATTTAATACCTTGCCCATGCATAACGTATGCAGAACAATGGAAGTATCGGGAGAACCTCGGCTGAATGTGGTACTTTATGTATCCTCACACGCTTCAAAGGAACGTGGGATTCCACATGAACATCCATCTATCCTATTGTCATACCCCAATTTTTGACCTAATATACCACCATATATTTGCATCATTTCATAGCTAAATTTCGATAAAGATTAAACGTATAGCATTCACAGTCAAAATTAGGGTTTCATCGATTTTCATCGATTCAAGAGCTAACCAATTAGGGTTTGAGATTTTTCATCTCATTTGATCTATCTTGATCAAAATATCAACCCTCGATCATCGATAACAAAATTCTCTCACGATCAATCGAGGATCGACCAATTAGGGTTTTGATCGGCAAGAGAATTCTCGACTTTTGAGCAAAGGATGACTTTTGGATAGAGATTGGTCATCATATCTTAGATATAACCTCTTGACCTAATTTCGGATTCAAATCATCACAGTTAATTCATCACTGCTGTAAACATCTGATGAAATTTCATCTGCACAGAAAAGTCAAACTTTGACTTTTGGTCAAAATTTTCAAAACAAAACTTTTTCCATCATCAAAATACTTCAAATGATCCATCATGATCATCAAAAATCAAAGAATTTGGAAAAGTCAACAAAAAGTCAAAATTTCTATAACTTAGAAAAATTTCTAAGTGTTGAAATTTCACATTTTTTCCAAACTTCAAGCCATTTTTTCACCTAGTTCCAATTGGAATTTGAAAAAACTCAAAACATGAAAGTTGTAGATCATGGAAAAATCTTTCCAAAATGTCCAAGAACTTCAAAATCCATGGAGGCTAGCTATGTTTTTGAAATTGAAACCAAAGGTTCCATGAAACTTAAATTTCAAAGTTCACAACTTCAAATTATAGGTCATTTTGTGTTTTTTCACTTAAACCACTTGCAACCTTGCCAAAATGAGTCATCATGGACTGATAAATATCAGCTTGAAGGTATGATTGAAGATAGGATCAAATTGAGGATTTTTACACATGGTGAAAAAGGAAGGCCTTTTACTTTCCAAAAGACTATCTTGCCCTTTAAGTCATCCTTGAATCACAAAATGCCATGGACATTTGCCTAACATTTCGAACTCTATTGCCTATAAATTGATCACAAATTCAAGAGAAATGCACACCAAAGCATTGCAAGAATCATGCTTTTCTTTTCTTCAAAATCAAGAAACATGATAAACTTTTGAAAAACTTGCAATTTATAATATCGAAAATCATGAAAGTCTTTGGTGTCTAACATGTTCCATAATCATTAACAAACATGTTACAAACTTAAAATCAAACTAAAAGCAAGAGAAAACCAGTTTTCAATTTCCATTTTTTTCAAAACTTCAAACCGACTTAGGAATCGAATTTCAAGTTTGGCGGAGAAATTGTTGTTCTAATGATCCAAACACCTTCCATGAACATCATGGAGTTGATCCAAAACAAGAACAGCAATCTGTAACTCCATTAACATCAATTTCGAGTTCCCTGTTGAGCTGATTGCAGGTTGACTTGAGTGGAGTGATTTAAGCAAGCTCAGAGCAAGCATACCATCCACAAAGCTTCCATACATGCCGATGAAGGTGTAGCAATCTTCAAACAAGCTCTGGAAACACGTTTGCCCAGAATTCGATTCTCACTTTTCCAGGTAAGAACACGAAACTGGTTCTCTTAATTCCTTGCACCATTTGAGAAAAACTCTTGGCCGATCTTTTTCTGCACCTCTAACGATCAATAGCCCTTAAAGAAATCAAACAATCATGAACCATGAATCATTTAATTTGAAAAATCCGTTTTAGGGTTCATACGTGTTCTTCAAACCTAAATCATTCTGAGCTAAATATAAATGAAATTAACAAGCATCTTCATGTTCGTGGCATAAAATCGATCAAGTTTGGTTTTTACATCGTGCCATTTGGTTGAGAAACGAAGGAGATAGCTCGAATTCGTGAAACTGAGAATCAAACACAAGCCCAGAAAATTCGCGCGTGTTCATGTGTTCTTCATTTTTCAAATTTTCAAATAATCCAATATAATATTAACACGTGTTTTTAATCCACTAACAACTCAAACGTGTTTGGCTCAGTGGTTCATGGCTTGCCTTTAAGGCTTTGGACACGCAGATCACCTCATGGTCATGGGTTCAAAACCCAGCAAGACCATTCTTTTTACAAAGTTTTCAATTTTTCATGTTTTCTTCAAAACTTTCCAATACCATATCAACACGTGTGCTGGTCCACTAACACTTCAAACGCGCTGGCTCAGTGGTCCCTGGCTTGCTCTTAGTGCTTTCTGCCACGTATCCACTCAAAGGTCATGGGTTCAACACCCAGCAAGACCATTCTTTTTTACAAACTTATCAATTTTTCATGTTTTTTTTATCAAACTTCAACAATTTTTTTAACCAATCAAAACTTCTCATTTTGAGATGATTTTTTGCACACTTGTCATTTAATATATATATTTTATGATTATGTCAAAAAAATCCAAAAATATTTTCATCTGATTAAATTTTAATCGAGAAAACGACGCTCAAACTGCTTTTCAAACCTCCTTAAAAGGTGAATTTTTCAAGTTTTCGACTTCCGATTTTTTTCAAAACCTTTCACAAATCAACTTAACATTTCAAACCATTCTCAAAAACATTTTCAAATCATTTTTCAAAACATTTCATCAAACTTGCATCTTTTTACCATAATCGATCCAATTCAAAACGATAAATCGATTTCGCCTTCTCTCGAATTTCTCGATCAATCATGGGCCTCCCTTATGGTGTAAGTCCCAACCCTTTATGTACATACTTAGCTTTATTTGTACATATTCAAAACATCTTTGTCAATATTCAAACATAAACAAATCTCTTTCATTTGTTTTCATTCGCTTGTCTATGCAATCGAAACCATTGGTTCTAAAGGAAGGTTTCTCCCGAGCAAGATTTTTTTAAACCAATGGGCCTCCATCACGTGTAAGTCCCATAACATTCTTTTATGTACATAATATTTCCTTGTACATATCAAACTTTTGTCAACATTTTTAAACAAACTTTTCATACATAACACGTATAGTTTAAAACAAACTTTTTTATCTAATATGTATACTTATTTTTCAAAAACTTTTATCCTATATAATATGTATACTCTTTCTTTGAAAATACTTTTACGTATAAACTTCAATCAATCATTTTTGTTCCATCTGTACATTTTACACTAAATACCATTGGTATTGAAAGGAGCATTATTCCTTGTGAAATCTTTCAAATCAATGGGCCTCTCTTAGTTGTAAGTCCCAACCCTCCTATGTACATCCATCTTTCTTTGTACATAAAACTCGTCTGTACATATTCATTTCCTTGTACAGCTCAACTTGTGAATAATCAAGTTACGCTGCTTTAAACGCTCGCTCACGTACACTTGTTTATATTTCATGAAATAAACATCATGCATTGTTTATATTTCCTTCATAAACTCCTCGTGAATACATATCACACACACACACTGCTTATACAAACTGCCTAATAATAACATAACAATTAGACTAACCAAATAGGTTCCCACAAGATAGCCTCCGCTGGCTTTATACAAGACAACTCATCCCCATCATGAGTTTAGCCTCCACTGGGCTTCATACAAGATATTTTTATCTCCAGCAGAGTTTAGCCTTCTGGGCTTTATACAAAGAAACTCTCCCACAAGAGTTAGCCTCCGCTTAGGCTTCAGATAAGACAACACTCTGCTGAGTCACCTCCTCTTGGGCTTCG
Organism: Vicia sativa; assembly: GCA_021764765.1. NCBI lineage: Eukaryota > Viridiplantae > Streptophyta > Magnoliopsida > Fabales > Fabaceae > Vicia > Vicia sativa. Next base: position 49,967,599 of record CM038793.1, on the reverse strand, counting down.
CTCAAAAGAACTCCTCATTGAGTTTAGCCTCTTCGGCATCATACAATGAAAGAGATAGGAAATCTCTTAAACCTCCTCTTGGGCTTCCAATACAAAGAATCACCCACGCTAAGATAGAACCTCGAAAGGATGGTTTCTCGTGAAATCACTTTCAAAATTCCCATAGAGTAAAATTTTGAAATTACTCTTACTCAAGAAAGGATGATTTCTATGAAATCCTTTCAAGCCAAAGACACCATACCCTATAGCTTCCTCTCGAGCTTCATACAAGGACCCTCGATGACCTCGATGACCCTCGGAATGCCTCCTTGGCTAACAATACAAGGACCCATGGGCTTTTAAAAGCATCCCTTTAATCCAATCAATTTCTCCTAAGAGATTTAGACATTTATCATCTCTATGGAAGAAGTATCTCATCTATCACATCACATACAACAAAAACTTTTCAAACTTTTCAAACTATTTTCAAACAAAACATCTATTAACAAGAAGTGGTAACGCTTGTACACTCAAGCAAAACACCTAATGCTTACGCTAAAAGATTCAATCATCTTTTCAAACATCTTTCTTAAACATGTAAGTGGTAACGCTTGTACACTCAAGCAAAACACCTAATACTTACGATTTAAAGATTTTAATCAATCAAACTTTTCAAAAATGTATGTGATGACATAGATTAGATACATTTTTCATTAAGATGACATTTGTCTGTCTCTTACTAACATCCCGTTGCTTTCCACTAGCATAAGTGGGAACTACGATTGCTCTGACTTTCTCAACATCCTTTGAGAATACGTAGGCACAAGGTCTCATCCTTGCCGAGCAAATTTCTATCTCCTCGCACTAAACAAACCATAGAACCCTGAGATCCGAGCTACAAATGCTCGATTCCCACTAGATATGTATGCGTAAGATCCATGGATCTTTGCGAGCACAATAACAACAAAACCTAGAATCCCACATAATCATCTTCTTAAAATCCAAAGGAGAAACTTTCCCAATCATAGAAATAGCAATTAAAACACACAACATATCAAACATATTCATATATATAAATACTACATATATTTAGGGTGCTCCATCTATTCTTTATATACCAATACCAAAATTAATAGTTGCATACCAATATCAATCGAGGGTATTTCATCCCTTTTCATAATCATTAAATCATCTTTCTTGTGTTGAAAATAATAAAGCTTGACTGCATCTTTATAAACAAATCAAAAGATCCGAACTCACGATCCGAACTCCTCGCATCCTCATGGCGCGTCACCTTTTAACGCGAACACTTATGTGTCTCTGGCCTGGGTAATGGGCCTTTTACCTCTTGTAACTCCCACCCCAAATATCACATCACAGCAACAAACAATATACAGGATATATGAAAGCAGTAAAATGTCATATAGGATGCAATGCAAACATAAAATGGATGGTGAAATAAAGCGAGTAAATAGATAAACACCCAATAGACATGAAAATAAAAGCTAGGATCAACTCCTGGATAGACCAGTAATAAGTCAACTATCCCCAGTGGAGTTGCCAACTGAAAGCACCTGGTCGAACATCGACTGATAGGATATATCAATGGAGTCGCCATCGAACATATTTTATCTCGTGAAGGAGAAAGGAAACCATCGAGTAAACCTGATATGGAAGAAACCACGGTCTTACGACTGAGAGATCTAGGTAAGGGAGTTTGTTACACGAGGGGAAGAGATTAGCACCCCACACCCCCGTAGTACTCTATGGTATCCACTTCTATTTTGTAGCTAAGGGGTGTGTTATATATATCTATGCTTAACTGCTACAGTTCATGAGAAAGAAAAGGAAAATAAAGAAACCATGGGGAAAAGAAGGAAGTATTTACGAAGTTGTGCTTGATCGAGCCCCATGACAAGATGCATACGTATTCCATCATGCAATGGGAAATTCAGAGCGTCGTAGTTCGGCTCACTTGTTTTGGTGGGTTTTGTGTTTTTTACTTATGAAAAAGGTTTTTAACACAAAAGAGAATGCGCTCGTAGGCGAAAAAGAGTTTTTCTTGGTTGGTTGCTATACCTTTGTGAAAGGAATTCAAACCATTATTAAGTGTTTTGTTTTCAAAATAAATAGAGAGAAAGTTTTAGTTTTAATTACATAAAAGGATGCAGAAAGAGAGAAGCAAAACAAAAGGGAGACTAACTAGTACTAGCCCTAATGTTGTCATGCAAAGATTGGACCTATGGTTAAGGATAAGATGAGTCTCTACCTATGTTGACATGCAAAGGATGTATATCCTAATGTCTAGGCTCGAGAGTTATCCTAGCCAAGCGGTCCTAAGGGAAAGTTATCCTACATCCGTCTTGGTTGTAAAACCAAGGGATGCAAAGGGATGAAGCAATCAAGAGTTTTGGCAGAAGCACACAAGCAATGCAATGCCAAACAAATTTCATAGAAGCGCAGGAAAAGGAGGACGTCCAATAGCCTACAACAGCAAGCCGAGGTCTGGAAGCAACCAGGAACCAACACATTCTAATTCCCGTGAATGGTATGACTGCATGACATGGATTATCAAGTGTGAAGAGAAAATGATGCGAGCTTAGCCGTAAATGCGAACCCCAGGAAATCATGGAGAGTCAGAATAGGGAACTCTTGCCACTTTATTATTGTTGAATCGATAAAGGAAGCAACACGGTTCGCTGCGTGTTGAGCAATACGTACTAGAACTGCGGGGTCGATCATGGATCCTTTCCACGTGCCCATCATATCATCATCATATAGTAGGAAATATAAAAAGCGGGACTTTGCTTGGTGGTGCCATGTTAGGTTGCCTAACCACTCTCGACCTATGCAAGCACAAATGTAAACACTTACTGAGAATTATCTCCCTATGCATGGTGGAGGATTTTAAACAAGCCAAACACAATTTGGAATGCCTAGCTACTGTGTCTTTAAATAACGACTTTGAGCCCAACGCCCTATCCTAATCATGGCAATAGAAAGATGTAAACCCCTTCTCATAAACACCGCGAGCTAAGAATACTCCGAAAACTTCAAACATCGATCAATGCAATAAGAGTAAACTGGTGAGAAATGCACAAGCCATCAATAACATAGACAGAATATGCGTTCATGCATATCCGAAGCAATAACACCTGCGACAGAGGAGAAATCCCAACAAGCAGATAATAGAACGATGCATATGCAAGACAAGACAAGGAACATGTGTATACACATTCCATACAAGGATACCAACAAGAATAGAGTTAGACCGAAAAAGCAGATAATAAGAATGCACACGTATGTGTACAAAGGCAAAGCACCTGTAAAAAGGGAGTAAAACCCAAGAAACAGATAATAGAATGTACGCATATGCACACAAGCCAAGGAACATGTGTATACACATACCATACAAGGATACCTGCAAGAACAGAGTTAGACCAAAAAAGCAGATAAAATAATGCACACGTGTGTGTACAAACGCAAAGCACCTGTAAAAAGGGAGTAAAACCCAAGAAATAGATGATAGAATGTACACGTATGTGTACAAGCCAAGGAACATGTGTATACGCATTCCATACACGGATACCTGCAAGAACGGAGTTAGACCGAAAAAGCAGATAAAAAGAATGCACACGTGTGTGTACAAACGCAAAGCACCTATAAAAGGGGAATAAAACCCAAGAAACAGATGATAGAATGTACACGTATGTGTACAAGCACAAAACACCTACAAGAACGGAGTTAGACTAAAAAAGCAGACAAATATAATGTACACATGGGTGTACAAATGCAAAGCACCTGTAAAAAGGGAGTAAAAGCCAAGAAACAGACAATAGAATGTACACGTATGTGTACAAGCGCAAAGCACTTGCAAGTACGAAGTTAGACCGAGAAAGCAAAGAAATAGAATGTACATGTGGGTGTACAAACACAAAGCACCTGTAAAAAGGGAGTAAAACCTAAGAAATAGATAATAGAATGTACACGTATGTGTACAAGCGCAAAGCACCTACAAGAACGGAGTTAGACCGAAAAAGAAGACAAATAGAATGAACATATTATTGTACAAGCGCAAAAATTGAAAGGTTGTGTCATATGCATTTATAACACAAGCACCTGCATCAGATACATCTCAAACAATGTCCCACAATGTTAGAACATATGATATTTCATGTTTAAAAGTAAAAAAAAATGAAGTTTTCAGCTCCAGGTCGCGCTAAGCTTGGTATATGGTGCTAAGCGCGGCCTCTTGTACAGACAAACCCAAGAGTCAGTGAATTTGGCACTTAGCGCTCCTCTGGTGGCCCTAAGCGTGGTCTCTTGCACGCATAAATCCAAAAGTCGAGAATTTTGCGCTTAGCGTGCCCCGTGTAAGGGCGGCCTCAGAACTCGCAGAATTTTTCCGCATGAACCAAATCTTCTTTCCATGATGTTTTAATGCCAAATATCGATCTAAATAGTCAGATAACAAGGAAAAGTGCTTATTTAAATCACTTAAGATCAAAAGCTATCATTTACAAGCAAAATGCATAAGAACAAGACATGACAAAGCATTTATTTAGTCTTAAGCATGCAAAAGCAAACAATAAAGCGTCAAACTGATATCCATGTGCAAAGTGATTCAAGAGCCAACATTACAATATGAAGAATGCTTGTCGAGGCGAAGCATGAATTATCCACAAGATGCAAAGGTATACATGAACATGTGAGAAATGCAAGTTCAAGTAACAATTTCGATGCTCTTGAATGTGCAAATCAATCATGAACATGTGAGGAATGCAAGTTAAAGTACCAATTCTAATACTCATAAATGTGCAAACCAATGCATGAACATATGAGGAATGCAAGTTAAAATAACAATTCCAATGCTCATAGATGTTAAAACCAATGCATGAACATGTGAGGAATGCAATTTAAGCCTTAAAATCTTAAGATTTGGTGCATGTATATGAGATATGTACAATGCAAATGCACCTAATGATCAAAATGCACTTAAATTTACATGCTGGCACACTTTTGCAAACAAATCAACCTTGATTCACATAATTCAATGCATGTTAATCTATATATATGTTCTCTAATGCATGTGCATGTAATAGGTGATGCAAAATACACAAATCAAAGACCTAAATGCAAAGAAAATACAATTACACAAGTGTATGTATGTGTTGTGCACAAAATTTCTTCATCCCGACGCGAATAACGTCACAAAATTCGATTCACTTGAAAGAATTCAAAGATGAAAATTCAAGAATCGGAATCCATACGAAATTTGCAAGCAATTTCAATATTCAATTTCAAGAAAAGCTAAAAGTCAAAAGTAGCCTAAAATAAATGCTTAATTGAACTAAACACTTACTTTCACTTGAAGCTTGAGTCAAATCGGAGAGGAATTCCTTGAGATCTTCGAAGAAAATACCAAATCAACATTGAATTGATGATAATACTTGAAATCAAGCTTGGATCCTTGAAGATCTTGAAGCTTCAATAGAGAATTGAAGAAGATGAAGAAGAATTGCTTAATTCTTGAAAATTGAAGAGGAATCAAGAGAAAAAAGCTTCTTCCAGATTGAATTCGACAAAAAGGAGTAGGAAAGGAGAAGAATTCGGTGAAGAAACTGCTCCGATGAGAAGATGAAGTTCCGGCTAAATCGTAGGTTATGCTTAGAGATAGGGGGCACGCTTAGCGGGTCGGCGATCGTGCTAGGGAGGAGCAAGGTGGTGGTCTGTGGTGGTTGCTTGGAGGGAAATTTATTTCCTTTTGATTTTTGTACTTGTGAGTTGAGAGAGAATTAGAGAGAATTAAGAGTGATTTTGTGTGTAATTTGAGAAAATGAAAGTCCTCCCCCAAAATTTTTGAAGGCAAAAATATATTTATAGTATGATAGTTTGGGCCTTTGAGTACCTTGGATCCACAATTAAGCTCAAATCATGATTATCCAAATAATTTTCGTCATTAATCCAAAATAGCCAAATCCGTCAGGAATTTGAAGTTGGAATGTAAACGAAAAAAGCTCGGGACGTGATTTTGCTTACGCGGGACAAAATTTTGACTCAATAGGACAAACGGTCAAGGCAATATGAATTTTTGAAGTTTCAGCACAGTTTTCAGGCGACTGACACATGCAAAATTTGATTTGCGCTCTTTGAAGAAAACGCCTCGAACGAGGGTCTTCTGATCAAAGTTTGCAAGTGAGTGTTTCTGAAACAATTGAAGCTAACGAAATTTGTAAACTTTTGGCACTGGTCCCATCTAGTTTCAATAAAATAGAGCGAGATATGATATTTCGAAGTTTGCGTAGCAGATGAATATTGCTCGGTTCAACTCAAAATTGCATTCGAGGAATAAAAAACTGGTCTTAAACGGTGAGGAATCATCTCCCGAGTTGTGAATGAAATTTGTAGAGGGCATCGATACAAAATTTTAGAAATCAACCCTGATCAGTTTCGAGTTTCCAGCTAGGAGATATGAATATTTTAGCACACAGAACACACCGTTCATCATAAAAATTCAGTTTAATCCTTTTGAGAAATCGATTTTTCCGGGGACCTTCCTCACACAATTTACTTCCAGCTTTGAAACAAAAGTTGTAGATAATAATGAGAGGGACTTCAAGGTCAAAAATCATCAAAAAATACCCAACAAGCTGAGAGATACGCCTTCTGGAGTGTCCAAAACGCACTAAAAACCCAAAATCCACTTTATTTAGAAATAAGCGAATAAATTCTTTTTCTTTGATGAAACGGCCTCCGATCTGAAAATTTAAACTGAAGAATATATTGAAATGATCTCATATTTTATGGAACCAAACCAAAATAGCTTTTCGACCAGCATATGTTGTATTGAGCATGCGAATCGAAGAATATCGATATCGGACTCAAGTGACCTGGGACAACCGAACCGCGCCATTTCTTTCACCACTTGGCATACTTTGAACCTGGTAACCCCATGATCAATTCTATGCATGTGAATAGATGTATGTTTATTAAATCAAATTATAATCCAGAAATGTGGAAAAGAAAAGGGTAAATTTTGGGGTACAACAGTTAGCAAGGTGACCATCTTGAAAATTACGCATGAAGATTTTCCAAAAGCTTGATAGAATCAACGCGACCACACGACAAGTTTCAATTGCTTTTTTTCAAGTATATCACCGTGTCATACCCCAAAATTTGCCCTCCTACTTCCCAAAATATTTCATACATCCATACACAAGGATTTCACAAGGGTTGACCAGACAAACCCTCTCCTAGACAATCAACCCAAACTAGGGTTTGGCAATTCTCAGATCAAGGTAGTTCCCAACCTCTCCAATGGTCATCATTCCTCGTCATATGCTTCAAAGAATCTCCATGTCAAGTTTCAAGCCTCACAAGTCAAGTTTCCTCAGACAATTGCTCAGATGGTTGAAAATCAACAGATTGACAAAAGTCAACTGTGGTCAACATACAGTCAAACTTCATGATTTTTGGTCAACATCAATATTTTGAAGTAATATTCATCATTTGATCAAAGGTTGATCATGATTCATCAAGAAAACTCAAGATTTGGTCAAAAGTCAAACTTTCCAAATTAGGATTTTTGAAGAAAAAGTCAACTAAACTTTGACTAGGCATAACTTTCTCATACTTTATCAGAAATTTTTCCACCACCTCTCATTTTGAAGATAATTCAATTATTTACAACTTCATGTATCACAAGCATGGTCAGAAAATACTTCATTTGGAAGATATGGATCAAAACATTACAGGTCATTTTCAAAGTCAACAAAAAGTCAACTTTTTTGTAAAGAAGTGTTATTGAGCATGGTAACTTCAATTGAGATGAAACCAAAGAGGTTGTTTAGAGGACATCTAGAGCTTCCTAAAAAGTCCAAGAACACCCAAAAATGTTAAAAATTGAGCAAGATACACCTTGCACAAGTTGGGCATTTTTGAAGAGGTGCACAAAGAGAAATACTTGTCAAAATCCAAAATTTTGCAAATGGGCCTAACTTTTCATGGTTCAAACTTGTTCCTCAGCTAATTTGGAACCTCCAAGCCCAAGGCCACGAATTTTATCTTTTTTTTTCTATTTAATTTGGATTTTAATCATTTAAAAGCCAATTAAATTAAAATAAAAGGTAGAAAATATAAATTAAATGCAAATTGGATTTTTCTCTCATTCTTGAGGTCCAAGCAAACATCCCAAGCTGGCAAATTCGAAATTGGCATTGATTGGCAAGAGAATTGATTGAAATTTGATCAAAAAAGGAAATATTTGGTTTTATACCAAATCAAATATTTTCTCATTGATTGGTACATTATTTTCTCTTGATTCTTGACCTAAATCCATCCACTATATATACATGAAGCATTCACATGGCACAAAAACGAATTTTCTGCCTCAAGAACCCTAATTTTTTCTCAAGAAAACTTATGAAAAAAGCAATTTCGAATTCCCCTTTGCAGGACAATTCATGGAGTTTTGAGTATTGAATAAGCACCATCAAGGTCCCAAGAAGTTATTCCAATCATCCCCACGCGTTGAGACACGCAAAATCGATCCATCCAAGTCACGGTTTGTGCCAACATAACTTGAAATCGAATTCATACATATACTCATGTTTAATGTGTTTTGATTGCATATTTGTGTTTCTAATGGTGTTTCTAAGCTTTCTGCATAGTTTGATTTAAGTTTCAGTGCAAGAATCACGAGATGCCATGGCTAGGGTTTTCGGTTTCGTTTTAGGGCTTTCTGAAATAAGCAAAATTTGACAAAACCAGGACTACCATCGTGTTTAGAATGATGTTTACAATCGATTCATGTATCCATAACTAATTTATATTGCCTGTATGAGATTTTTGAAAATTGCAGGGGCTATAGCGTCGAACTAGACCGACGCTATTTGTTTGAAAATTCAAACGAAGAAGATGAAGTTCTTCGCGCGGTTTTTGGGTTCTTAGAACTCAATTTCATTCATAATGTTTTTGTTTCATTATTCTAACACCAAACTGGTTGGTCCTGGTCAAGGTAGCTTGTGAAGGCATGGGTGTTCGATCCTGGCCATAACAATTTTTTATCACTTTGAAAACTAACATTTTTTTCTATTTTCTTTTCATATTATTTTCTTCATTTAATTTATCTTCAAATATTTTTCTCATGCATTTAAAAATCACCAAAAATATTTTCCTTTTCCATTTTAACCAGAAAAATACTTATTTAATTTTTGACATTAAAATTAATATTTTTGCATGCATATTTTAATTAATTGTTAATTAACCATTAAATTGACTTTTAATTGCTTTTCATCATCAAAAACGATCCAAAAAATTCCTAAAAAATTATCCTATCATCTAATTATCATCACTAACCTAAAAACATTTTTCTTCATTCAAATTTCCTTTTACTAACGTATTTTTCCCTTATGCGGATTTCTTATATTTTCCGATTATTATGTATCTTCTTACAGGTTGTAATAGTTAGGACTTATTTTCTCGCATTCTTTTCCAATATTATGTAACTGCTCATGAGATGTAATAGTTTAATTAGGATTTTACTTTCCGACTCCTATTATGTAATCGCCCAAAGCCATGTAATAGCGAGACATTTACTTTTCGCAATTTACTTTCCGCACCCTATAAACTGCTAGTAATTAGGCGTGTATGGAAAGATAAAAACGAACATAGATCACCTCTAATCACAAGATAGTATATCTGAATTCAACACACTCTTTTCACACATGTACCCCTTAGGGTAATTCTCTATCGTTGTCTTTCAAATAAATGGTCAAGTCCCTCGAACGTAGAGGTATCCTAGCACCGTTGCCTACAAACATATCATCATAGTCCCTTCGAATCAAATATCATGAGTCCCTCGACGTGGCCTACGAAAACATGATCTCGTCCCTCGATTGTTGCCTACGAAAAGTGATGATCGACCATTTGAATGTGCTAGGATACTCCTACAAGTTGCCTTCTATGACCATACGATGTCCCTTCGAACGTCCCTTATACATCCAACGAATAGGGTTACCTACCAACTAATGGTACGGATAGCACTATTCTAAAGGAAAGTAAAATAACACGAAAACGACCATTCTGAGTAGGTAATAAGACTTTCAGTTGCTTGCTCAAACAAAATACTTTTCACACCACACACTTTTGTCAAAGTACAAATTCTTTTCAAAAAACGAAACATTTCCGAACACTTTGTATACATTCCTACATGAATCATTACAAAGTCAAAGCGAAATGCCTTTTTCAAAACATTTTTGTCAAACACACAGAAAGCACTTTTAACAATGAGCTAGAAGCAACTAAGAGCCCGTAGAAAACTACGGATGAAAAGGGGTGCCAATACCTTCCCTTTTCATAACCTTCTCCCTTACTCACAATCTAACGAAGGTCTTTTCTTGTTCTTTTCACCTTCCCTTAATTGGATAAAAGAAAAGTCGGTGGCGACTCTTGCTATCCGCAACATTTTGCGATAAAAAGCAAAACAAATCTCAATGTCAGTTCACCGTATTACACACCGGTTTTGGAATTATCACATTACTTGATCAAAGATAATTGAGAATTTCAAATGGACAACGTGACCACACAACAAGCGCCACAAGTGTTGAACCAAGATCAAAGCTCAATTGATAGTTTGGGGCTTTTGTTAGAACATTGAAGTTCATTCCACCAATTGATCACTTCCCGATTCGGGACAAAAGAAAAATAAGATGAAGAAGAAGCAATGTAGCACTATCTTAAGCAATCTCCAAGTGACTTATGTGGAAGTCGCCCTCAACGAGGCTGGTCAATGGTGATGTATGTGTTGAAAAAGAAAACGAGAAGAATGATATGTAGATCATCTTCTAATGTTTGTCAACACATGTAAAATAAAAAAGAATGTTAGATCAACTTGGATTATCTTCTCTAATTTATTCCATCTTTATGTTCAATCACTCATCTTGGTAGATTAAGGCACAAAATATATTGTTGACTCAAAGAACCAAGAATTAATTTCATAATTAATCCTTTTATAGATTTGAATCACCAATACATTTCTCCAACCTTATCAACACCCAAAGTCCATCGAGATTAAAGAGAAATTAGGTGTACAAGACTACAATCCAAGGCAATCATCAAAAGAATGGAGTAGAAGAAGAGTAAAGATCCAAAACAAGTCAATAAAACAAGTGAAAATCACATTCGCTCTATGCAATTGGTTGCGTATGATGCAAATCGATTGCACAATGCGTTTTTTCAAAATATTTTTAAATGTGGCCTGTAATCGATTGCAACAGAGTGCAAATTGATTGCTCACTGAAAACCAGAAAATCACATTTCTAAAGGCCAAATTCTTGTTCAAAACTTTTCACAAACACCTTGGGTTACTTGATTCAAGTGAGCACGGAAATTTAACTAATTCTTGAGATTTTAGCATCAATGGAACTAAAACAAGTTTGCTCAATGAATCAAACAACAACAATTATCAAGGGATCACATAATAAAAGATGAAGATCAACACTCACCACTTGTAGACCTTGAGAAAATTTTCAAGAGTAACACTTCAAATTGCTTCACTTCAAATTCAAAAATCAAAATCACAAGCCTAGATATAAAGAATTGATGAAGAAGAAGAGTGGGTGGAGGTTTATCTCAAAGAATTAGAGAATTCCAATGAAGAATTCATTAATCTTTATGAAGAAGAAAAAGCTTTGAGTAAGTTGGGAGAATTGGGGAAAATGAGAGAATGAGGAGAAATTTTGACAAGGTGTATTTGGCTATCAAAACTTGAGATTTGAATGAGAGGATACCTCTATTTATAAGGTTTTAGTTTGGGAATGAGTGGTGGTATGGAGTTTGATTTTGAAATTAGAATTAGGCTTGGAAATTCATTTTAGAGCCAAAATTGAATCAATTAGTAATTAATTTTGAAATTAAAAGAAAATAAAAAATGAAATTGGAGCCCAAGCCCACAAACATGAAAATTTCCCAATTTTTCAAGATTCAAGCAGGTAATCGATTGCACTTTAGTGCAAATCGATTGCACTAAGTTATTCTTTGAGAATTTGCTGAAATTGGTCAGTGAGCAATCGATTTCTCCAATGTGAAAATCGATTGCACCCTATTTTTGTTTTTGGAAAAATTGGTTTTAAATCATGTTTGGAAAAAACATCTGAAAAACTTACACTCGCTTGATGTCTTGGCTTGATACCTACAAAACACAAATATACAAAGAAAAAAGAAATTTTTTTTTGTATTTTAATAAGATGTTAGCAGATGAAATAAATGCAGATCAATCATACATGCAGAACACAGTTAGGTTGCTTGGTGATTCCTTAAGAAAAAACTTAGGAATAAGATAACCATTAGAGCCCAACCTTGTTTGTGATCTTAATGTATTGTGATGATGAGATGATGAGGGATCTTAGGGGGAAAAATTGGGGTACAACACTATCATCATTGAATAAGGACCAGTGGGGTTTATCTTGTTCTATCTTGAAAGAGGAGTCCAAGATGCAAAGTTGATTCATGTGGTTGACCTAATTTGGAGCTTTGGATCACAAGTTCATGGTTCCATCAATTCTAAATATTTTGAAATGGTTCTCCTTGCCATGATTTCCTATTATCATCTACAACAATATCTAATCATGTGGATATGCTCCATGTGTAAGAGACATCATATAAAGTTGAAGAACTCTCCATGTCATGGCCAATGCTCTTGGAATTAGGGTTTTGACTTCGAGGACCATAACTTGGTCATCCTTTATTTCCGGAGCTCATTATTTTTCACAATGAATATAAGGATGTTTACTACAACTTAGTTCAATTGGCAAGAATAGAAAATGCTTGAAGGTTTCTTGGGAAGTCAAAATATTACAAGTCTTTGGTGAATTTCTCCATTTTTTGACCATCAACTTCATGAACTCATAACTTGATCATTATTTACCACCTTTATGCCATTCTTTTTTGCAAAATAATATTGAGGATGTGAAATTTATCTCCATTTTTTTTTCAAGATTTTAAGATGTTTGGAGAATTCTTGAAGAGATCAAAATATTATAGGTCATTTCATGAATTTCCATCAACTTCACAAGGCAATAACTTTCTCAATTTTTGGAGTTCTTGAGTGGTTCTTTTTGACCATCAACTTCATGGAATCATAAATTGATCATTATTTACCACCTTTATGCCATTATTTTTGCACAATAATATTGAGGATGTTAAATTTATCTCCATTTGTGTTTCAAGACTTTAAGATGTTTGGAGAATGCTTGAAGAGATCAAAAGATTATAGGTCAATTCATGAATTTCCATCAACTTCATAAGGCCATAACTTTCTCAATTTTTGGAGTTCTTAAGTAGTTATTTTTCAACAATGCCATTTAAGAGGTCTAATTCATATCATCTTTATTGTTCAAGAGCAAAGTTTGAGTGGAAAACCATTTTTGAAGGCAAAACATTATAGGTCACTTCTAGAAGGCATGACATGTTTGACTAAGGCCTGGCCTGATTTTCAGTGTTTTTTCTCAAATCCTAATGGCTATATCTTTTAGCTCAAGCATCCATTGAAGTCGATTCTTTTTGAATTGTGTTCTACTCTTTTAGGACTTAATTTGAATCAAGAAAGAATTTAAAATTCACGAGGGAATTGGATTTGGCCTTGGTGTTAACATCGTGCCAAAATCTGTTTTTAACTTGCCACCAGTTTTTGCATTTTCTTCTTAATTCATTTTATAAGCCATCTTAAGCCTTGTTTCCTTGTCTAATCTTGTTTAACAACTTCCCAGAAGTGATTAGCACCTGGAAACGCAAGTTTTAGCTGAATTTTGATGCACATGAAGTAAAACTTCACTTGTGCACACGCCTTGCACGATTTCATTGGATTTGATTACTAACGTCTTTGAAGTTATGTTAAGGACCAAATTGTAGCTATTTTGTACATGATTTTAACAATGCCTTTTTAATTAATTAGTAGTATTTATTCTAGTATTTTGGTTTAATTATGTTTTATTTAGTTTTTGTTTATAATATATTATTTAACTTAGTTTACTTTTAAATTGTAGGTTTTTAATATTGATTCTCTCAAGCTTTGATTCAAGGACACTTGAAGAGCTTTTGGGATGATTATTTTTGAATGAATTTTTGGAAGAAGGAGCATGCTTCAGGTCGCGCTCAGCGCGGTTGCAGCATGAGCGCGCTCAGTGCAAATAACCGGGCTTAGTGCGGTCTGCGAAAAACAGAAAAAGGACAGACCCATGCTTTCACCTTTTTGGCCACCAACTCTATCATTTCCAGCTGGCTTTTGGTGTGTTAGGCAAGGGAGCTTCACTTCATCATCATTATCTTTCATTGTTGTAAAAATGAGGTCATAGAATTAGAGAGAAAAACATAGTTATTCTTCTTGATTCTTGAATGTTCATCATCTCCTCCAACAATCTTGTGAGCAAAGCAACCATGGAAATGTGTGGCTAAGTTCTTTTTGTGTCAACATTGGACGTAGTTGATCTAACTAGTATGTATTTCTTTTAATCCATTTGTGTATGGACATGGTTGATGATTAATATAGTTGAATATCTTTGTTCTTCATCTTTATGCTTTGAATCTTGTTTGAAAAAGGATGCTTCAAAGTAGACCTAGGATATTCGTCCACTAATGAACAAATGCTATAAATAGATTTGTGTGTTAGTGTTTACAAGTATTGAGCTTAATGTTTATCATGTCAATAGTTGTGGTGAGAAATCATTCAAGGATTAACATGATAAAACTCACAATCTTGGTGAGAAATCAACAAGATTGAGAGGATATGTATTTATGGAAATCATCAAACTAGTTCATCACTTGATTAATAGAATGCATATGAAATTAGGTCAATGAAACTAATCTTGACATGCTTCCATCAATTAAAAACAAACTCCAACTATCTTGAATCCAAACCATAACTCTCTTTTGAAAAGACAAATTTAGTTACTTGCTTGGAAATTAATGATACTAGTAGCTTAGGAAACAAACCCTTTGGTTAGTTAAATCTTAAAATACACTTTGCTATTGAAAGACTACAATATACACCAATCCCTGTCGAATCGATAATGAAAAATACTTGTTCGGGGAATATTCCTACAACAAAATGGCGCCGTTGCCGGGGATTGGCGTTTGATATTGCGAGTATCGCAATAGTTGTGTGTTTTAAGATATTTTTCTACTAATCTCTCATTGTTCTTTTGTGTGTCTAGAGTTTTTCAGGAATTAGTTTATGCGAGGAAGTGTTCAGGCCGATCAACTCCTTTTCGATCCCGAAATTGAAAGGACGGTAAGAAGACTTAATAGTAGTGCTAAAAGAAGGAAAAGAATAGCTAGGCAAAGGCAAGAAAGAGGAGAAAGAGGAGAATCATCTACTTCTTCTACACCACCCGTGTTAGGAGAGGTCATTATGGCGGAGAATCAACCACCACCACCGAGGGGGCCTTGTGTAAATAGCCCTCGTCGTCACACCGCTCAATTTGCTCGCCAAGCAAATGCAAGGTTCACAGAGATGAAGACGGGCTTGCTCCAACTTCTTTATGCAAGTCCTTTTCATGGCCATGACCATGAAGATCCTTACACCCACCTTACTAAGTTCTATGAGATCGCGGGAGCGGCCGGGGCTCTGGAAGACCAAGAGGAGCAATACTTTCAAAGGCTTTTCCCTCATTCTTTAGTGGGAAAATCAAAGGATTGGTATCTCGACCAACTACAAGAGACAATGACAAATTGGAATGTGTTGGAGGAAAAATTGCTTGAAAGATTTTTTCCTCAATCACGTTTCATGGAGGCAAAAACCGTAATTTCGGTATTTTCACAAGGAGTAAACGAGCCTTTGAATAGGGCTTGGGAAAGGTATAAGTCTATGCTTAGGAAGTGTCCTAGCCATGGTTTTGACGAGCTCACCCAAATTCATATCTTCCGAAATGGTCTCCAACCTCAACACAAATTGTTGTTGGATGCTATGACGGGAGGTTATTTGATGGCAAAAACACCATATGAAGCAATTCAAATAATTGAGAAGATGGGGAGGAATGACCACCAAACTCAACATGATCAAGGAGGTGCGCAAGTAAAATGGGAGTTCTTGAAATTGGCTCTAGTCACGAAGCACTTAGAAGAAACAAATTGTTTGCGAAACAAGTTGAAGAATTGACAAAATAAATGGCAAGGCTTCCGCAACAAATCATGGAGATGCAAGGAACATCTAGCAAGCAAACTCAACAAATTGCTTGTTGTGAATTGTGTAAAGGGGGATCACGAAACCGGATTTTGTCCTCCGGAAAATGAAGAAGCAAATTATATGGCCAACCAAGGGAAAGGATACCAACAACGAGCACCTTACCCTTATCAAAATCAAGGCCAAGGTTACCAACAAAGAGGTAACCAAGGTTATCAAGGCGGGTGGAGACAAGACAACAATAATCAAGCTAGGAAAAATCCATACCATACTCAAAATCAAAATCAAGCTCAACCTCAAAATCAAGCGAGATCTTCCAACATTCAAGACACTCTAGCTCAATTCATGCAAGCTTCTATGGAAAACCAAAAGAACATGGAGGCATCTATCAAGAATTTGGAAACTCAAATGGGGCAATTAGCAAAGCAAATTTCCGATCAAAGTGCTTCGACCTCATTTTCTCCAACTACTCAAGCAAATCCTAAGGAGCATTGCAAAGCTATTACAACTAGGAGTGGTAGAGTTTGTGATGAGAAAAAGAAAGTTGTTGAAAAGAAAAAGAAAGTAGTGGAGAGAAAAGATCAAATGGAGAAGGATGAAGAAGTAGTAGTGGAGGAGGTAGTAGTTGAAAAAGATGATGAGGTAGTAGTTGAAAAAAAATAATGATGTTGATGTGGAGGATGATTTAGTTGAAAATGATGTTGTAGTTGAAAATGAAAATGAGAATGGTGTAGTTGAAAAGGAGAAAGTGGAGGAAAAGAAGAAGAAAATGAGAAAGGGAAAGGAGAAGGAAGTCACTCTACCATTAAGAAACTTACCTTATCCTCACCTTCCCTCTAAAAAGGATGATGTTAAGCACTATGCTCGGTTTATGGATATTTTTAAGCAATTGCAAATTAATATTCCATTCACCGAGGCATTAGAGAAAATGCTGAAATATGAAAAATTCATGAAGGACATATTGACAAAAAAGAAGCGGTACACGGATCAAGAAACTATAATGGTTGATGCAAGTTGAAAGCGATAATTCAACACACTATTCCAAAAAGGAAAGTGATCTGGGGCGTGTAACCTTACCCGTTACCATTGGGGATGTCTATGTTGGTAAAGGATTGATTGACTTGGGATCAAGTATCAATTTGATTCCATTATCCATTATAAAGAGGTTGGGGAGATCAATTAAAGTCTACAAAATGACGCTGCATTCGCGGATAAGTCTATTACTCGCTCGCATGGTGTAGCTCTAGACTTGTTGATAAAAGTGGACAAATTCTTTTTTCCGGTTGACTTTGTTGTGATAGATATGGAGGAAGATGTGGATGCACCTCTAATTCTAGGCCGTCCATTCATGAAGACGGCTAGAATGATGATTGACATTGATGACGGTTTAATGAAGGTGAGGGTTCAAGATAAAGAAATTTTCTTTAATCTTTTTGAAGCAATGAATCATCCAATTGATAAGAAAAATTGCTTCAAAATTGATGTTATCCAGGAAGCAACCCAAGAAGTGAATGATGATGATGATAGTCGAGATCTTGAGGAGTTTTTGGAAGGAATGGAGATTTCCAAGGAAATGCACCCATGGGAGGAAGAAGTGGAAATTTTGAAAAATGACCCTAAAGATGAAGAGCCAAAACTTGAGTTAAAAGCACTACCATCTCACTTGAAGTATGTGTTTCTTGAGGAGGGAGGTAAGAAACCCGTAATTCAAGTCTTGAAATCTAACAAAAGTGCGATTGGTTGGTTTTAGCCGATTTGAAAGGCATAAGCCCGGCCTATTGTATGCATAACATCATGATGGAGGAATAGTACATACCAAAGAGCCCAACCTCGTAGGCTTGAATCCGTGATTAAGGAAGTAGCTCGAAAAGAAGTGGTGAAGATGTTAGAAGTGGGATGATTTATCCGATCTCGGATAGTACTTGGGTGAGCCCGCATGTGGTTCCAAAAAGGAGGTTTGACGGTTAAGTCGAATGATAAGGATGAATTAGTGCCAACAAGAAAAGTAACGGATGGAGAATGTGCATCGACCACCAAGGCTTAACAAAGCAACAAGGAAGGATCACTTTCCTCTTCCGCTCATGGACCAAATGTTGAAAGGATCGCGGTCAACAATATTATTGCTTTTTGATGGTTACTCGGTACAATCAAATATCGTGAATCCGAAGATCACGAGAAGACGACTTTCACATGTCCTTTGAATATTCGCAGATAGACGATGCCCTTCGGCTTATGTAATGCGCCGGCAACATTTCAAAGATGCATGCAAGCCATATTTGCCAATTTGATTGAGAAAATGATTGAAGTTTTTATGGATGATTTCTCCGTCTTTGGAGCGTCATTTGATTTGTGCTTGAAAATTTGAACACCGCCTCAAGAGGGTGTGGATACCAATTTGGTCTTGAATTGGGAAAATGAAATTTCATGGTGATCGAGGGAATTGTCCTTGGACACAAAATATCTTCAAGAGGAATCGAGGTTGATAAAGCAAAAATTGATGTGATCGAGACGCTTCCAACACCTACCAATGTCAAAGGCATTCGGAGCTTTCTAGGACATGCGGGTTTCTATCGAAGATTCATCAAAGACTTCTCAAAGATAGCCAAGCCTTTGAGCAACTTGCTCAACAAAGATAAGTCCTTCTTATTTGATAGAGATTGTTTAATGGCTTTCGAAAAATTGAAAGAAAATTTGATAAATGCACCCATAATCACCGCGCCTAATTGGAAACTTGATTTCGAATTGTGTGTGACGCAAGTGATTATGTGGTGGGAGCCGTGCTCACAATTGTATATGCATTAGAAAAGTTTCGTCCTTATCTTATTGGTTCAAAAGTAGTGGTTTTCACGGATCATTCCGCGATTAAATATTTGCTTACCAAACCGGACTCTAAACAAAGGTTAATCCGATGGATTCTTCTTTTACAAGAATTTGATTTAGAGGTACGAGATAAAAAGGGTTCGGAGAATTTGGTAGCAGACCATTTATCTCGCCTAGTGAACGTGAAAATTACCGACAAAGAGAAGGAAGTGAAGGAGGAGTTTCCGGATGAAAAGCTGTTTGCAATCCAGGAGCGGCCGTGGTTTGCCGACATGGCAAATTACAAAGCCGCGAGATTAATGCCGGAGGATTTAACATGGAATGAAAAGCGAAAATTCTTGGCCGATGCCAAGTATTATGTTTGGGACGAACCTTATGTTTTTAGGTTGAGTAGTGATGGGTTGTTAAGAAGGTGTGTGTCTAATGAGGAAGCCAAAGATATTCTTTGGCATTGTCACAATTCCCCTTGTGGGGGACACTATAATGGATTGCGAACGGCCACCAAAGTCCTACAATCAGGATTTTATTGGCCTTCGCTATTTAAAGATGCTTATGCTCATGCTAAGTTTTGTGATAAATGCCAAAGAAGTAGCGGTATAGGCAAGAGGGATGAGATGCCTTTGAACAACATGTTGGAAGTCGAGGTATTTGATTGTTGGGGAATTGATTTTGTCGGTCCATTTCCGCCGCTTTCAAATGAATACATTCTTGTGGATGTTGATTACGTGTCTAAGTGGGTGGAGGCCATTGTTTCACCAAGGCCGACGCCAAAACCGTTATAAATTTTTAAAGAAAACATTTTTTCTCTTGTGTGCCTCGGTTTTAATTAGTGATGGCGGGTCGCATTTTTGCAATACATCGCATAAAAACTTTTGAAACAATACGGTAAAGCATAAAGTGACAACTCCCTATCACCGCGCGAATGGTCGTCAAGTGTCAAACAGGAAATTAAAAGATTTTGAAAAACTGCTTCGGTTCTCGAAAAGATTGGTCACAAAATTGATGAAGCTTTATGGGCGATCGAACCGCCTATAAAGCTCCTATCGACTAACCCTGCTTCGTGTTGTTTATGGCAAGACTTGTCACCCCCTGTGGAGATGGAGCACAAAGCTTTATGGGCCCTCCGATTCTTGAATTTCGATCCTTCTTTGGCGGGTGATAAGAGAAAAGTGCAACTTGTGCAATTGGATGAAATGCAAGATGGAGCGTACCATTCCAACCGGATGTACAATGCAAAAGTGAAAGTTTCTCATGACAAAAAGATCAAGCACAAGGAATTTCGACCGGGGCAAAGTGTCCTCCTGTTTAATTCCCGGATGAGACTTTTTCCGGGAAAACTTAAGACAAAGTGGTCCGGTCCTTTTCTAATCAAGGAAGTGAAAGACTATGGTGTCGTTGTTTTGCAAGACCCTGAGGGAAAAAGCGAATGGACTGTGAATGGGCAGCGTTTGAAACGGTATGTTGGCGGAGAGGTGAGCCGCAACATTGTCGCATCCTACTTTGATGATCCTTGATCATCCTGGACCGTCGAGCTCTACCGATGTTAAACAAAGCGCTTGTTGGGAGGCACCCCAACATTGTAAGTATTTTTGTTGCACTCATTTTGACATGTCCCTTTATTTAATTTGCTGTTTTTTCAAAAATTTCAAAATTATGCAGGTCGCGCTTAGTGCGCATTCTAACCCAAACAGTAACATTTCGCGCTTAGCTAATCTGCGTGATTTTAAAAAAAAATATTTTTCAAAAAACCAGTTTTTCTTGGGCCCAACTTAATCTTGGGTTATATTTAAATAAAATAGGGTTTAGTTTAACCCTTTGTCACTTTTCCCTCTTCACTCAAAACTCTCTCAAAGAAAATTCAAAAACCCCAACCCCAAATCAACAAATTTGTGAACTCCTTGTTCCAATCATCAACCCAAGCATCTAGGTATGTTATTCTATGGTTTTCCTTTTCAATTTCGTTGTTTTCATGCTTAGGTTTGATTTTAGAAACCTAGGTTTTGAAATTTAGGATTTTCTCTTAGGATTAGGTTGTTTAGATTGTAGAGATTGCTTAGGTTATGATTTTCGCCATAGTAGGCTTGATTCCTTGAGGAATTTGCACGTAAGAATTTTTCTCGAATCGCAGAGCGCCGCCATGGTCCGCACTCAAAAATTCTTCTGCTGTGTTTTTGAATTGTCCGTTGTGTCTGGATGCTTTGGTTGATTGGTTTCTACTGCTGTTTGCATGATTTGTCTCTAACGGGCATCTTGGTGTCAATTTTCGTTGATTTGTGTGTTGTTTTCAGATGGCTCCTAAACGACCGCGTGTTTCTTCCATCGGGGCTGGATCCTCTCGATCCACTCCATTTGATGGTGATCGGTTATTGGGGCCTGCTCAAGAGGCAAGGTATAAAGATCTCGAGGAGCGGAACATTTGGACCGAGCGGATCATCCGGCTCCGAGAGCAGGGCCACTACCATACTCCTGATGTTATCCTGGATAACTATGGTTTGGGTGTTCTATGTGAGCCCCGCACTAAAATTAATGTCGAGCTAGTCGTGAGTTCTATGCCAACGCCATTCCTACTGAGGGGCGTGATTTCCCGTTCACTTCTGTTGTGAGGGGCAAGTTGGTCTCCTTCTCTCGCACTGCTATCAACAATTACCTGGGCATTAATTGGACAGCCCCGGAGGATGAGTTGGATATCTATCATGAGCACTGCTCGTGGTAATTGGGACCATGACATGTCATGAGGAAGTTGTGTTTGTTCGGCACTACAAGCTTAATAGTGGCCAACAATCAAATTCAATCGGTCCAACCTTAAAACAAGTGCCCGTAGTGATGTGTGGCCTTTATAACCGAGATCTAGAAGCCACACATCCTCTATTCCCATGGAGACCGCCGGCCTCATTTATTATATGCTCGATGAAGCTCAAATTGATTTCGGCCGGTTGATCGCTAATGAGCTGAAGAGGGTCGCATTGAGTTATACCTCTAGAGGGGAGCGTACACTACAAGAAAATTAGTGTTTAACGACACAAAATTGTGATAGTTATGTGACAACGTCAGAATTGACATAGAGACAGTGTTTACGATTGACACCAACCGTCCCTAATATTTATTTTGCGATGGTATAATTAACCATCATAATATTATTATTACGACGGTAAAACAACCGTCGGCCCCCATTTAACACTTTTAACATTGGTTTTTCACCAACGACTTGTCACGACGGTAAAATTAATCGTCCTAAAAGGCATATCACGACGTAAAGCACCCGTCGCACTTTAAACCTTTCACGACGGTAAAATTAACCGTCCTAAAAATCATTTCATGACGGTAAAACAACCGTCGCACCCAAAACCTTTAAAAATTCTCAATGGGCACGACGGTAAAACACCCTTCGCCGTAAAAAAGTTAAAAAAAGCTCTTATATACGTAAAACACCAATTCACTTTTTCTCTACTCCTGCGTTCATGCCCTTCTTCTTCATGCCATTCTTCTTCACACCGAAAGAAATCCCCTGACACCGAAAGAAATCTCTTCAAACCGCTCATCTTCACACCAAAAAACGCACATCAAGCATTTTAACATCCTCTGCGTTCATCTCTTCAAACACAGTAAGTTTTATGTATCACTTTTTGCATTGTTCTCATCTCTCTCATTCTCTGCCATTGATTTCAACATTGGAGATTCACTTGAATCTTATGGTTGAGCTCTTTGTGTTGATTGATTTTGAGTTTCAATATATTGAATTGATGTTAGGTTTTCTAATTTGTTGTTTTAGGTTTTATTTCTTTTATGATTTTTAGGTTATCTTTAAATTGAAATATTGTATGTTGTAGTCTAATTTGTGCTTGTTTGTTTCAACTTATTTAATAAAAATAAGTGATTGATGAGAAATTATAGTTGGAATCAGATAGCCACACCACCCTAATCACAGAGTCCCATGTTTCTCCCGCCGAACAAAAATGCGTCAAGCAATATAGTCCACAATGAAGAAACCATTTGACATAAGCATTGGTCTTTTTTCCTTCCTAGTAATTATACCAAACCATCTCAATGCTTGAATACATGAATCTAAAGTTCCCTAACAAATTTTGAATGGCATCGCTTATGAAGTAGAAACTCATGTATCCTTTTTGGGGTTCTATAATACGAATATACTGTAATATGTTTGCCTATTGGGTGAGGGAGTCGTTGGCAAGCACTAAGGTGTGCAGTAGAAGATGGTGGATGTGAACTTTCAAGAAAAAGAGGGTAATGCTACAAGTCTTATATAGGATGGCATTGCAAAGGTGAATCCAACTCGCTTTGAGATGAGATAGAATATGTCAAACTCTAGAAACAATCTTAACCTATGTAGTGAATGAAATGTAAACCTTGCCTAGACTAATGTTGGTCAATGTGTTTCCACCATGGAAAATTGCCGCAAACTTTGAAACAAACACAAACCTATCAATCAAGCAAAGCGCTTTTGACAAGATTTTCCCACATTTTACCACAAGATAAAGGTTTGCAAGATAACTCCAACCGTGATCGCAGCTTGAAAACCATGAATTGGATCGGTCAATTTTCATCGAAATCAGATTATCGCAATCGCCAATTTTCTTGTAGTGTAGAAGCATTCTTGTTGGAGTATTGAATTGAATTCTAATGTTATGTTGATGTACTTTTTTTGAATAAGTTAATATTGGATGTTGTCTTTGCTCAATTGGATTGTGTTTCAAGCTATTTCCTTTTGGTGCCCAAATTATTCAACAATATTATATGGTAATCGTTGCATTCCAAAGGTGCCTTTGAATGTATGCATAGTTCAAGTTAAGCTTGTCTATAATTATTTTTGTTCCATTGAAGGAAATGGATCCTTTACACTTATATCTCTCATGACAACCAAAGGATATAACTAGTGGTCATAGTACATTTACTTTAGCTATGTTTTTGTGTCATTATGAATAATATGATAAAGTTGGATAAACTATTTTCCACTTTAAGGTTTAGTCACTATATCGCATCATGTCCACGTAAAATGTGGAGCCATTAGCTTTACACAGAGGGATATTATGCGGTCTTTAATTTCTAGTCTAGATAAGATGTTAGTAATGGATTGTTGTTCCTATGGTGTTGATTCACTGTTAAAGATCTTTTTACATTTTGAAAATGGATGACTCTATTTAATTATGATAGAGATAGAGACAAATGAAAGATTAGTTGAATTATTGTAAATAACAGAAATAGGATGAAACTGAGAGACAAATTGAGACTTACTTTAGTTTTATTAACTAGTTTTATTAGTTAGTGTTTTAAAACTAAATCAAATTGATCGGTCACACTCGTCGAACTTGGAATCGCCTAAATAATCGGTTTGATTTGATTATTAGATTAAATATGTCGCTGGACCGATTAGAATCGATGAAAACTAATATAAATTGGTGAAATCAAAAAAATTGCCTATTTTCTTAAACAATGATTTATCAGTAATGAAGTACTGGAGTACTGAATTAGTAATGAAGTACTGATTCTTAAACAAAATGCATATATCAATAATGAAGTACTGAATTAGTAAATAGAAGAAGTATATTGAGTGTGAATTTTCACTAGTGTTGTGCTTACTCTTTAGTTGTAGAGTTTGCCGTAAAAGCAAAGCCTTAGAGTTCTAGCGGTTGCTCTATAATCGCCCTTCGAATAGAGACTTCTTGGTGAAAATGTCCTTAGAAAAGCAAAGGCTAAAGCCCATACCATACTTAAATGTGTGAATTCTAACTGCCTTGCTTCGAAAAGTCAGATTGGTACGAAACTTTTGTTTCATTATCATTCGATCTCGAAAGAGTGCCTTTTGGCTTTATCCTTGTTGGTCTCTAATTCTTGAAAGCAGCCTACTCCTACCGCTACTTTAACAAAACTACCGATTCTCATCCTCAAGCCAACTCGCTTTCTTTACATCGGTGGGTAAAGAGCGCGGATCGGGATAGGCATTAGAGGATTTGAGAGTGCCCTTATATCTAGTTTCTCCACTGTTGTTGAGCTACTTGCTCCTATCTTGTAATACTATTAAACTCTGTAGCAAGAAGGAGAGAGGAAGGAAGTTGGTCACCAAGTAAACAAAAGACCGGTATTGTAGTCGAAAGAGTTTCAAATCGTTGTTCAAAATCGATTGAGGGCTCCTCAAGAGGCTAGTTGACTCACTATAGCTATAGTCTCAACTGTAACCAACCAAAGCGCATGCATAACTATGGCTTCCATTTATGCAAGCATTCTCATTCACAAGCCCAAAAAGAGAGCCTCTTCATAGCACCCAAAGACCCGTAGTCCCTTACCTATAGCCTTCCTTGGACCATAGGGGTTACCCTATAGAAGTAGTTTCCTTCCCGCCTTAGCAAGAATAGCATTATTAGCTCTCTAGTAGTTCTAATGCCAAGACCTTCATCTCTTCCTTAAAGGAACTTTGTCCCAACCCACCTGTGCATCGCATTTTTAGTAGGATTCAGAGACCATAAAAGTTTCTATTGATTTTGTCCAATAGGTACAAGTATGAGCAGCAAGAAAGTAGTTTGCATAACATAGTAAGGAAGGGAAGTAGTCATAGCTCGAATAAGAGTAGCTCTCCCAATAAGTTAAGGCATTTTTCCTTCCATCCTTGCAACCTTTTGAACTCTTTAAGTGATGTAGTGAAGGTACTCTTGCTAACTTTTGAGTAGAATGCTACCCGCTTGACTTGAAAATGCACTCAATCGATGCAAATTATATTGAAAACGAAAATCCTATAAGAAACCGAAAAGCATTAACGTACCGTATAGTGTAATAGGTAAACGTGTGAATGTTGAATATAATGATTAAACTTGAATAGAGTAATTAATGCAACATATATAAACTGGATGCTATTGATTTTGCATATCCACTACATGGAAACTTTAGAGTGGTAGGCTCCCATAGGATCACGCTGAAACTATAAACATCACATATATGCATTTGAAATGAAAATTAACAGAGTTATGCTGAAAAGACACAACTATTGATATAACTTTGTCATATTATCTATAAAGCATTAAATAATTTATCACCAAAGACATGGAAAAATGAAATTCCACACTTATTTAAGAATATTCACCTGCATAACTATTGTTTACCTAATTTAGAATGTAATTAGAATGTTGATCGCCTAAATGGAAGTCCTTTTAAAGGAGCTTTGTTGATACCATCGCTCTTTATGCAAAATATTTGAACAAT
The DNA here is from genome assembly GCA_021764765.1 of Vicia sativa. Lineage (NCBI taxonomy): Eukaryota > Viridiplantae > Streptophyta > Magnoliopsida > Fabales > Fabaceae > Vicia > Vicia sativa. Next base: position 49,941,414 of record CM038793.1, on the reverse strand, counting down.
CTTTAAATACAACTCAATACCTAATATTGTATTGCCCAAACCCTTATGGCAAAAAATGTCAAGTTGGATTTTATGGACTACAAGAAGGAAAGATAATAAATGACAAAAATTGGAAAATTGGTCTAACTCGACCAAAGTGTTGATTCTCTATTTGTTAGGTTAAATAGAATTTATAACCTGTAAAGAATTGGAACTATAAGAGGATTTCCATTTGATAAATCTATGATTTCTACCAACTATTGATATGCTGCTTTGGTTTTTGTTGCAGGCAACTTTTCTCTTCCACTTGCTTCGCTGCTCTTCAAACCCTCGTGCGTCTTTGAGGTTTGATTTCATTCTTAAATTTGAGTGTGCCTTTACTATATCACTGTTTAATAGTGTTAGACTAAAGAATTTTATATTGAAAATAATTTTGCATGTGAATAGGATTTTAAGTTTAAATCATATATTTATCTATGTAGATATGAAGTATTTATCCATATATGTCTGTTACATGAAACTGTATTATACTAATTGATATCACAAGGCTTCACCTATAAACTTGTTATGTAGTGTGTAAAAACAAATTAAACAACCAATAATAAAACTCATCTCTTTTATTTTTCTATTGTTTATATTCAAAATAACATGTTCTCGTAAGTACTAGAATTCTGAAAATATAATTTTTTTTTTGAAGAAATGGATAAGTCATGGATTATTAAGCCACAATCATCGATCATGATCAAAAAGGGATACAAGAATTTATTGATTTTGCATTTAAAGGTGAAAAAGAAAACGACGTAGTAATATGTCCTTGCAAACGCTATGTTTTAAAATTAAAGAGTAGGAGTGACATGTTCGACCACTTAAGTTGGTCACCATTTCCAGGATACACCATGTGGATCCATCATGGAGAGTCTTTGTACGATCTAGTACTATCTCCCCAGACTACTCCAAGTATGGTAGAAGATACTAACATTGTCGAAGAACCTATTCGTAACATGATCAACGATGCATTTGAGTTTATGGAATCATGCAAATGAAATACCATCTCGCCAAATTTGAGATTGAACAAGAAGATTATGTGATGCCAAGCTCAACTCATGAAAGAAACGAAGCCAAGGAGTATTATGAGTTGGCTAGAGAAGGAGAACAACCTTTATATGAAGGGTGTAGACGATATTCAAGACTATCTTTTTTGGTTAAGTTGTACCATATAAAGTGTTTATGTGGATTGAGTGAGAAGGCAATGACAATGATTTTAGAAAATGTGCCCTAACTTTCCTGGGTTAATCATGGGCCTTCTGAAAAGGGCCAAGGTGGTTTTTCCTGTTGTGGGGCACCTGACGATAGATGGGATCATTGATGACAACTACTGTGATCGCTATTGTAGGGCCTTAGATGATAACTCTGCTGCCCGGGTTGTCCCTGTAGCTGCAGCACTTCCTCAGGCCGGTCCAGGTGAAGAATGGAACCGGCAAATGCACTTTGCTCATCAGAGAGCATTTATGTATATGCATGAGAGCATGGAGAAACTGGCGTTGTAGATCAGAGAGCTGGGGGTGAATAACTTCACTCGCACGAGCGAGCAGCTGAGTGCTTATGCCAGTTGGCCCGGGGTCGGGCCAAATGCAGAGGATGAGGTGGGTGATGCTGATGGTGATGAGCAGAGTGATGATAATGGAGAGGGCAGTTCTGATTTTGGTTCTGAGACTCCTGGAGATTCCATCCTCGAGGCTTCAGATTGATGATGTTCTTTTATTTTTCTTGTCTTTATTTTTAGCACTTTTAGTTTTTCGTTTTAGTTTCTTTTAAACTTTTGGATTTTGTTGGTTGCCATCCATTTTTAGGATGTGCTTGTAATTCCAATTTGCATTTTGTAGGCATGGAGCCTAAATAATTTTTAGTTTTAAACACCATTTTGGGGTGTCTTTTATTTTATTTTATTTTGTTTTATTATTTTGTTTTATTTTATTTTTAGATTATAGGTTATTTATTTTGAATTGTACTTCTTTTGGTTTGTCCCGGTTTTTCAACGATACTCTAAAGCAAGTAAGTGTGTTTCACCAAAGTGATGGTGATGATATAATTTCGACTCGATCCACAAATAAGGTACATATTTAATCGTTTTGTAGAATATTAACATGTCTATGAAATTTGTGCTTTATGCAAAATATCTTGGCATGTACAAAAAAATTTGTGTTCACATTCGAATCATTAGGACTTAAACCACAAAGGTGAGAAGCTTTCCACCTTATACCAAATATTGAGTGTCTAATAGTTTTGTTAACTCGTGTGATTCATGCTTAATCTTAATTTGTTTGTGATAATTTGGAAACTTAGAGATGATCAAAGCAATGTTTTGTGCATTATGAGAAAAACCATCAACTCCAAAAGGGCTTCAACTAACCGTGAGTGAATGAATCCTTGTGAACCCTTTTGAGCTTAAATTGTATTTGTAGGATGAATTTATCAAATCAACTAATTGTTAAGTAGGCCACTTAATAGTTTTTGATAATCTTTGAAAATTCAATGATAATTCATTCTATAATTTTTCTTGTTTGTGATTAACCCTTGAAGAGCATGTTCTTGAATAAAAAAAAAGGATTGATATAAATAAAGTTGGGGAGGTTTATCAAAAAGAACCTAGAATTGATGACACAATGATCCTAAAGAAAAAAAATAGAGAAAAGGAAAAATACAAAAGAAGAAAAAATTTGTATATGAAAAGAAAACAAAAGAAAAGAAAAAGGAGGATCATTGTGTGAAAAAGAAAAGTGGTTGTGAATAATAAGAAGGAAGTGGAATTAGTTGTGAAATTCTTCATACTTTTAACCCAATTTGTTTCAATGGCTTTGTACTTAAATATCCCTTGTTTCTAACCTAAGTCAAGTTACAACCCTTGAAAGTCCTTAGTGATCTTTGTTTCCATTTTGTCATTTAACTTGTTTCGATGAATGCATGAATTATTCTGGATGTGCATGACTATTAGTGAGAGTGTTTAGTCCTTTGTAAATATTGCATTTTGTTCTCATGAATATTGAAGAAATCATTAGGTGATTCAAGTGTGAACATATCTTTTATTTTGTCTACATGTGTTGATATATTGTGTTTAGAACTTAATTCATATCCATGTTGTGTTTCGAAGAAGCGATCAATGTGTGCTTTTGCCGGGTATGTTGAGTTTGAACCATCATTCTTGTGTGAGTTGCATGCTTACATTTTGTTTCTTCTTGCTTTGTGAGATTATTGACTTTTGTTTGAGGACAAACAAAGAAGTAAGTTGGGGAGAGTTGTTAAGGACCAAATTGTAGCTATTTTGTACATGATTTTGTGGTCCTTAACAATGCCTTTTTAATTAATTAGTAGTATTTATTCTAGTATTTTGGTTTAATTATGTTTTATTTAGTTTTTGTTTATAATATATTATTTAACTTAGTTTACTTTTAAATTGTAGGTTTTTAATATTGATTCTCTCAAGCTTTGATTCAAGGACACTTGAAGAGCTTTTGGGATGATTATTTTTGAATGAATTTTTGGAAGAAGGAGCATGCTTGGTCGCGCCATTGCGGTTGCAGATGAGCCAAAGGTAAATAACTGGCTTAAAGGGTTCATGAAAAACAAAAAGGATGACCCATGCTTTCACCTTTTTGGCCACCAACTCTATCATTTCCAGCTGGCTTTTGGTGTGTTAGGCAAGGGAGCTTCACTTCATCATCATTATCTTTCATTGTTGTAAAAATGAGGTCATAGAATTAGAGAGAAAAACATAGTTATTCTTCTTGATTCTTGAATGTTCATCATCTCCTCCAACAATCTTGTGAGCAAAGCAACCATGGAAATGTGTGGCTAAGTTCTTTTTGTGTCAACATTGGACGTAGTTGATCTAACTAGTATGTATTTCTTTTAATCCATTTGTGTATGGACATGGTTGATGATTAATATAGTTGAATATCTTTGTTCTTCATCTTTATGCTTTGAATCTTGTTTGAAAAAGGATGCTTCAAAGTAGACCTAGGATATTCGTCCACTAATGAACAAATGCTATAAATAGATTTGTGTGTTAGTGTTTACAAGTATTGAGCTTAATGTTTATCATGTCAATAGTTGTGGTGAGAAATCATTCAAGGATTAACATGATAAAACTCACAATCTTGGTGAGAAATCAACAAGATTGAGAGGATATGTATTTATGGAAATCATCAAACTAGTTCATCACTTGATTAATAGAATGCATATGAAATTAGGTCAATGAAACTAATCTTGACATGCTTCCATCAATTAAAAACAAACTCCAACTCTCTTGAATCCAAACCATAACTCTCTTTGAAAAGACTAATTTAGTTACTTGCTTGGAAATTCATGATACTAGTAGCTTAGGAAACAAACCCTTTGGTTACTTAAATCTTAAAATACACTTTGCTATTGAAAGACTACAATATACACCAATCCCTGTGGAATCGATAATTAAAAATACTTGTTCATGAATATTCCTACAACACATTATCTAATGGTCCACATTATTTTTCTTTATTTTAATTTTTGAAACTGATTTGGTGTGAAACTAATGATGTCCATATCAACAAAGGTATGTGATCCTTTGGATCTGCTTACTCACGCGTTTTGACTGTGATTTAATGGTCCATATATTTTTGGTTTTATTTTATTTTCTGATTTTAATATTTAATTGTTTTAAACTTCAAAAATTCATTTTTGACTCAAAAATTATGAAAAAAACAAAAATACTTTCAATTATTCTCTTTATGATTTTTATTTTTTTCATAATTTTATTTTCAGATTTGATATTTTTTATAATTTTTCTCTTCTACTTGAGTTATTAAAATGTTTTAAAATACTTTCTGACATTTTAAAATTCTGAAAGAATCAAGGAAGGATCCAATCGTCTCTTAACAAATATTGGTTACCTCATTTTATTTTTTATTTTTTATTTTTTATTTTACTATTTTTCCCAATTTTTGGTTTATTTTACCACTTTCTTTTATTTTGCAAATAATTTTTTACTTTTAAATATTCTAAAAAATTTGTCAACACTTGTTGACCCTTTTTTGACCTTGGACAATCTTCTTGGAATTTTATTTTGATGTATGGATACCATTATGTATTTCATCAATAAAATCCAATTTAATAATCCTTTTTCAAACCATTTTTTAATTATTTTTTTTATTTTTTTATTTTTTTAATATTTATTTCTAATTTGGATTCATTTGGAGTCATAAATATCCTCAACATCAATGGAACTTGGGTGTTGATAGGTCTCATGACCAAATCCACCAAGATAGTTGATTGATTTTAACAAAGTCAGACCGAATGAATTCATCTGACGCATTGATGATTTTGTGACTTGTCCCCTCCCTCTTCATCTTATCCCATTCTTTTTCTTTTTTACATGTGTGACAAATATTAGAGGATGATCTACATATCACTCCTCTTATTTTCTTTTTCAACACATAAATTATGCTTGACCGACCTCGTTGTAGGGTGACCTCTATATAAGTGACTTGACGATTGCTTAACATAGCTCTACATTTTGTCCTGATTCAGAAAATGATCAATTGGTGGCATAAACTTCATGTTTAAACAAAGCCATAAAAGATTGTTTGAGTTTTGACTTTGGTTCAACACTTGTGAAACTTGTCATGTAGTCGCTATGATTCTATTAAGCTTCTGATAAGTTTCACTAACTTTGTCCATCTGAAACTCTCAATCATCTTTGATCAAATGTTGAGATATTTAATTGTTCCAAACAGATGATATACTTGACAAAAAGCAATTGAAACTTGTCGTGTAGTCGCTATGATTCTATCAAGCTTCTGGCAAGTCCTCATGCGCAAGCTTTGACACGATCATTCAGCTAACCTTACTAATTACTAACAATTGACCTTATTTTTATGCTTTTACTTTTTGCCTTTATTTTACATCTTTATTTTTTGTGCCTTTACTTTTTATGTTTTTTACTTTATGCATTTTATTTTAGCAATTACATTTCATGTCATTTTCTTTGCTCATTTGAGCATTTTACTTTCTTGTTATTTTGAATTTGCTCACTTGAGCTTTATTTTTTCTTTGGAAAACATTTAATAATCCAACTTAAACACAAAACAATTTCTTAATTTTTGTTCTCGGACTTGGTTACTTTTCCCTATGCTCAGAGATTATGTGAATCTAGTGTTATTCTGTCTATGCTTGGGTTATTTTTTCTCAGATGCAAATTTTTCTGCTTGTACTCAGATATGAGTGGATTTCTCTAAATACATGTTGTTACTGCTTTTTCTAAGACATGATTTTACCTGAGGCATAGATTCATCTGAGACTTGGTATTTTAATTCTGTTATTGTTTATTGGCTTGTGAATTCAAAGGATGGGAATATGGTATTGCCTTCTTGATGTCAAGTACTGGTTTCTCACATGGTTAGGTCTTTCTTTACCCTCACCTTTTAACTTTTGTACATAGGTTAGCTTCTTCATTTTCTCCCACATTCTTTAACTAGTCGGTTATCCGTGCGTTCGCACGGCTACATTGATGGTTTTAAAATATGTTTTAAAATAAATATTTAATTTATAATAAAATGTCTAAAATTTTTTTTATCATATGATATAATAACAAAAATGTTGAATCCCCAAATATTAGTTTATTTAATTTTACAAAAATAATTAGTAGAAAAAAATATAATTCAACAACGAAATTTATCACACAATTGTATGTTCAGAAAAAAAAATATTTATTTGATGTTGAGAAAAAAATATTATTAAAATATTTATTTATTAAATGTTAAATGTTATTTCAAATAGAAAGTCATGGCAGAGTTATCATAAGATTGAGCTTCAATTAGACAACAGGGAAGCTCAGTGGCATGATTAGAATGGAGCGGCAACGAGGCTGCTTAGAGGAATTTTGTCTCTTATTACTGAAGATATTGTTGTCAGATTTACTCATATCTTCCGTGAGGCTAATAGGTGTGTAGACGCTATGGCTAAGATAAATTGTTCGACTTATAGAATTTGCAGATTGTACTTGCCCAACATTATTGGAATCACTTCTTTTGAGTGATTTAGATGGAGAAGGTGTCATTAGTAATTTATTTTTGTAGTTTCCTTTTTTGTTGGGCTTAGGCCCATCCTTTGTTCAAAAAAAATATTCCACACACATGTTTAATAAAAATGAAATGCAAGAATATAAATGAAGTGTATATTTTTGTTTTTAAAATATAAATAAGAAAAATAAAATTATTTTACCAAAATAGTTTTTTATTTTAAAAAATAGATATATTTAAAATATAAAACAAAATTGTTTTACATCAATAATTTCCATATATATCTTTAAAAAATTTATATCTTAAATTTAAAAAAAATAGATATATAAATAATTAGAAAAACAACACATTTTTGTGTGTGTTGGGATTAATACATTATTTTACTTTTATGTTCTTTATTTGTAAAAAAAAAAGTAATAATTTGTGCGCTCGCACGAATTTTGGTATGTTTACCCGTGCGTTCGCACGATTTTTGGTATGATTACCAGTGTATTCGTACGAATTCTAGTATATTACCCGTTCGTTCCTACAGATACTGGTATATTACTTGTCCATTCGCACGGGTTCCCACGAACTTTGATATCAAAATTATTTGAATCAATAACATTATTTTTTCTTTATAAATATTAATTTTGTTTTGACATTATATACAAAAATAATTGAATCAATAATAAACTTGTTTTCGTTATTATTTAATTTTTTTGACATTATTTACAAAAGTAATTGAATCAATAATAAACTTGTTTTTGTTATTATTTTATATTTTGATAAATAACTTTATTTTCCTGATTTCATATAATTTGGTGTATTTGATTTATAATGTAATAAACATGAAATGATAGGAAAACAAAATTGTTTAACTAAAAAAATTATTTAGTTTAAAAGAGATAATAAATCGATGCCTATAATTTTTTCGTATATAAAAAATATTTGAATCAATAGTAAACGTGTTCAAATATTATTTAATTATTTGATCAATATCTTCATTTTTCCCGTTGCGTAATTTTCATATTGGGAGAAAATATAATATATTAAAATTTTGAATAGATATAATTTTCACGTTTGAATTAATAATTATATATTAGTTTTAATTTTGTGATAGTAAAATAATTAAGAATATTTCATATTATCATTCAATTTTGATACTATTTAATTCATAAGTTATTTATGTATTTATTCTAGATCATAATACTATTCTATAATCTTGTAAATTTTTATATTATAATACATTATCTTTTGTAATCTTAAATTTTAATACATTTCAATTCATATTTTATGTCTCATTTTATTAGTATTTTCGTTTGTTATCTTAAATTGTTAATGCATTTCACCCGCATGTTTTATGTGTCATTGTATTTGTATCTATAATGAAATTCATTTATATTGTATTATCATTTTGTACCGTAAAAGATTGTATGATTAACATTAAAGTACTCTTTCAATTAGAGTGTTCATGGGTGCAGTGAACCTACGAACCCATCGACCCAAACCAAACCAACTCATAAATTACCCTAACCCATTCATTTACAGGTATATCCAATTCAACCTAAACAAACTCAGATAGTTTTGGTTCGGGTATCGAGTTTGAGTTTCACAACCCACTAACCTGTTGACCTAACCCATTGATGTGTCATTACTCATTGATAATTCCTCAAGATTATAAGTTTGAAAGAATAAAATATATTTTAATTATACAAATCACATAATTAATAAAAAATGTGATGTTGAACTATAATTTACTAATTTAAATTTAAATTTTATATTTATAATAGATTAAAAATAGAATAATTTGAATAGAAAAATAGAGTTGTCTTTGAGTAAAAAAATTTATCCGCATTCTGAAAATTTAGAATAGAATTTAAATGATTAGAATTAAAAATAATATAAAAATTTAAAATCAATTATAGTAAAAATTTCTCTATTTAATAATTTATTTATATAATACTAATTGATCCAACTTTATTATTTTCTAATACTAAAATGAGAACCTCTGAATATAATTTTATCACATAAATAGATTCCAATTTTATTTTGTCAAAAAGATATATCAATAGATAGAAATATCAATTAAAAAAAATTCATGGTAAGTTAAAATACACTTTGCAGTTTTAATAAAAGGTCATATGTTAGTAAGTTAAAATACACTTCCATGGTTAGAAGAAAAAAAGAATACAGTAAAAAGTTTTTGTGTTAGATTTTGGTAAGTCAAAATACTCTTAAAATTAAAAGAATATAAAAAATAATAATATGAATTCTACTTTAATTCCTCCATTTAATAATTGATTTATAAAAATTAAATGATCCAACTTTATTATTTTTACTTCTAAAAACGTCTGTAATATACTAAAATTAAAATCATACCATTCATGTCAGTGTTTATTCAAAATCAATCTAAAATCGTTAATATTTTTTTAAATTAATTTTTTATTTTATTTTTATAAGCATGTTTTTATACTATTTCAATACTTAATTATACACATTTTGATAATTTGATATATATTTACAATTGCATTTTCATATTCTATTTGCATTTTATATGTGAAAAAGAATATTATATATTTAACTCAATAAAATAACAAATAACAAAATTATTAGACCCATTTTAATTAAAAAATGGCTATAAAGACCAAAAAGTATATAAACCACTAAGAAATTTGGTACCACTAAAATTTTATATGATCTTTGGATTTCAAAACAAAATGAAAAGAACCTTATCATTCTTACAAAAGTCTATATTATTAAAAAGCTCATTCTATCTGAAACAAGAAAACTATTTCATTCACCAACTAAAAAAGAATAGAAGAAAATAGTTTAGAGAATACATGATCAGTAACTCTCTGAGAGTAGCATCTTTACAAAAAATTAATAGAACAAAAAATACTCACTGTTAAATAAATAAATAAACCCGTTAAGTTATAACTGATCTTGAACAAAATTTTCAAATTTCAGAATCAATTCTTACGCAGAATCAGAATAACACCTCCAGCTTACACTTCAAATTCGCCTTCTCCAACGCGATCTCACAGATTCAACATAAACACTTAGGTGGAAAAGGAGATGATGAAGAAAACGATGGGAAAAAGGAGAAGAACAAAGACGCAAATCTTTCTTTAATCAACAAAAAAACCAAAGTTTGATATACATTAGACCGAACAATACAACAAACACAAACAATACCAATAAATAAACGAAATAACAGATCTAACTATAACATATAAAAACCTACGAAGATAGGTATTCAACATAGTAAAAAAGAAACCATGAAAATGAATTTAAAATAAGATGGGTATCAAACACAAACAACTTACAGAGAAGAAGGTGATACAAATAAAGCTGAAATCATGTCTATTTATAGGGGAGGAAAAAGGCAGATTGTTTGGAAGATGAAAAGTTTAGAACATATCAAAGGATTTTGAATAATCAATATTTGTTATTACTAAAGCAAGGGAAAAGTATTTAAATTTAAACAGGTTATATCAATTAAAACAAAACTCATGAAGAAAACGTGTAAAATCCCGCCAATAAGATACAATTGTTTTGAAATAATGTCATGTGATTGGACGGAATCATAAAAGTGTAATTTTGTAATTTTGAGATGATACTTATGCTATTTATTAGTGATGAATATTTAAATAACTTTTTTAAGATGTTATTTATGCTATTTATTCCATCAATCTCCTAGTGCATCAACTATTATATTTAAGTAATATTATTTTGAGGGGTTAAAAAATATTAATTAATTTTTTTAATTCCTAAGTTGTATACTTTTATGCTATTTATTCTATCAATCTTTAGTTCATCAACTATTAAATTTTTTTCATTAAAACTTATTATATGTAAATATTATTTTAATTGTATAACTAATAATAACCATAATAATAATAATATTTTAAATATTTGTCTAAAATTGTCAATTCAAATTTGTGTCTTGAACATGTCTTTTCGTACTTAAATATTTCAATCAATATTTATGATTTATTTTTAAATGATTAATCACATCTTCAACCTTCAGTAAAAATTGATTATAACTAAATAAAAAATCTAATTAACAAAATAAAATATTGACATTTTAACCTAATTTTAAACTTCAATACTATTTACTATACACATTTTGATATCTATTTACAATTACATTTTCATATGTTATTTGCATTTTAAATTTGAAAAAAAATTATATATTTAATTCAATAAAGATAACAAATAAAATTATTATACCAATTTTAACAAAAAATTGCTATAAAAACTAAAAAAGTATGTAAACCATTACAAAATTTGTAGAACTAAATATTTATATGATCTTTGGATTTAAAAAATGAAAAATATTTTTCTGTTCATTATAAATATTAGTATCAGATTATAAAAGAATTCATAAAAAATCAATAAAAAACTGTTAATAAAAGTCAATAAAAAACTGTTAATAAAAACTGTTATAAAAAACTGTTATAAAATAATTGGGATGGTATCACGTGAAACAAATCTAATATTTCTGGTATCTTTAAAAATTATTGGCATTAATTTTAAATACTCAATCCCATTAAAAGTTATTTATTAAATTATTTTATAATCAATTATTTGACATTTTTAAAAATTGTTATAACCCCATACATATCATGGCCTAGGATAATACATATATGGCATTGAAATGGTAAACGAAGTCATACATAAGCAACGGAAATTAGATAAGTATTAGTTGATTACAACATATGCCGAAATAGTTATGACCAAAAGATATAAATCCGAGTAAACTAATACAACATCCAAGTACATAGAAGAAGATACAAAAGAAAGGAGCATCTCCAATGAAACATCAACACGAGCTAGACCATCTTACCCTTGCCTTTATCTGGTCTCGAAGATCCTGAAAAATAATAATTGGAATGGGGTGAGATTACTAAATCTCAGTGAGCCTCCCTATCTTAAGGGTTTGCTCGGTTCTACAGGGTACATGCCTAATAAACGGATTCACTGAGAACCCGGGGTTACATCTCACGTCATGGTGCAAGTACAAACAAGGGGAAACACCACCATTGGAAGTCCCATAACTAACCAATGGGGTAAACACATAGTCGACAAACACATTATGCAAACCCGCATCCATGTACGAGGAATCCGAGTAAGTTTTACCTTCTATCGACACACAAAACCACACCCTCGATGAATTACGCAAGTGCTTTGTGTCAAGAGACTCGATAAGTCCATCGCATGATGAGTCGGATCCCCTAAGTGGGATTTCATCCGCGACGAGTACCGTAGTGACATTCACCTATATGGCGTCACAACCACGCCAATCATCACACACGGATGAATTACGAAATACGAAACGCTTTCTTAACGCACGAGTCCATCGGGTGAAAGCCTAATGGTCTTGCCTATATGGCACCATTAGAGGTGAGTTAAGACTACAGTGGTATTGCCTACGTGGCACCTAGGTTGTTCATGTAGCTTTTGTTAGAAAACCGAACCAACCAAACCGAACCATTATCTAAAGTTATCCGAACCATACCGAACCGCTTCATTTTTATAGAACCGAATCGAACTAAAAGTTTTGGTTTGGTACAACGTTCGGGATTCGAACTGTACTCAAACCATTATAAGACAACGCTTTTTCAAACCAAACCATTTGTTTAATAAAAAAATCTATACATTTTATTTTCGAACTATAATGACTTTTTTATTTTTGATAATTTTTTTTTAAAAGTGAACTTTTTTTTCGGAAAAAATAGCCATTATTTTTATTTTAAAAATTCGATTTTTTATTTTCTAAAAAACTGAATTTTTTCTAATTTTTTATTTTTATTTTCGAAAACTGACTTTTTATTTAAAAAATCGTTTTTTAAATTTTTGAAAAAAAGTCAATTTTTAAATTTTCAGAAAAATTGACTTTTTGTGGAAAAATATTTTCAAAAATCGATTTTTTTAATATTAAAAACTGACTTATTTTTTCGAAAAAATTATTATTTTTAATTTTCATAAAACTGACTTTTTATTTAAAAAAGTAATATTTTTAATTTTGAAAAAGTCAATTTTTAAATTTTCCAAAAACTGAATTTTTTCCGAAAAATCAAATTTTTATTTTAAAAAATCAATTTTTATTTTCAAAAACTGATTTTTTATCTAAAAATATTAAATATTTTTGTATTTTCAGAAAAATTAAATATTTTTATTTAAATTTTAATTTTTAAATTTTGAAAAAAAAGTCAATTTTTATATTTTCAGAAAAATTCATTTTTTTATTTTCTAAAAAAATTGATTTTTTTTATTTTCAGAAAAAACTGACTTTTTATTTTTAGAAAGATTGACTTTTTATTTACAAAAATCATTTTTTAATTTTCAGAAAACTAACTTTTTATTTAAAAAGGTAATATTTTTTTTTTGAAAAGTCAATTTTTAAATTTTCAAAAACGATTTTTTTTCCAAAAATCAATTTTTTATTTTCGAAAAACTGATTTTTTATCTAAAAATATTATATATTTATATATTTTCAGAAAAATTGACTTTTTATTTAAATTTTAATTTTTAAATTGTTGAAAAAAATTCAATTTTTATATTTTCGAAAAATTGATTTTTATATTTTCAAAAAATTGATTTTTTATTTTCGTAAAAATGACTTTTTCATTTTTAGAAAATTGACTTTTATTTAAAAAATCATTTTTTTTATTTTTGAAAAATTTAACTTTTTATAATTTTCAAAAAAATTGAATTTTTTTGAAAAATTCAATTTTTTTATTTTTCGAAAAAAGTGATGTTTTTTTAAAAATAAATTGACTATTTTTTATTTTCTGAAAAAGTAATTTTATTATTTTCAATTTTTTTTTGAAAATATCAACGTTTTTATTTTCTAAAATAAAATTCAATTTAGATACTAAAGTATTAACGTTCGGTTCAAACTACTTTGAAATTGGTTAATTGCTTAATGGTTCGTTCTTGAACCATTACCAAAATATAAGTTCAGTTCACTAACCATTAATAATGGTTCATTATTTTAACTTCGCTTCGCTTTAACGTTCATTTGGTTCATGGTTTTTGAATGTTTCTAGGCACCACAACCCCACCATACCAAGCACGCCGACGCTTACGTCCGTTGAATGCCCTCAAACGGCCTACTCGGAACGCCGCAATGGTAGCTCGTGTGTGTATAACAAACCGTATATCCGATAATTACGCCTGTGGAAACAATAAATGGCCCACTTGAGTCATCGAACGGTAATAATAAATTGGACCTTTTCCATAGTCATATGTGATTTACCATCCGATAGCCTAGGTTTACTTTGATTCAAAGATAATCCAAACACTTGTGACATCAAGCCAACAAGACAAATTCATCCGAACATTCAACCGGAATGAACAGGAACAAGTAATGATCACATAATTGCATTTCCACATAATGCGCTTCTCAATACTTTGCACGTAATATTCATACATATTCATGATTTTAGCATATAGATGATCATAACATAATATCATACAATTCATAAAATTAGACACACAACAAAGAGGTTTCTGGTCCCTGACACGGACGGAATTACACTCGGGGGATTAAACATACATTTTCTTGAATTCCATTAACACTTATTCAACATCATGCACCTAAACATCCTTTTTCCATAACCTTTGAATGAACTAAAAGCATGATGTATAACCATATTCACAAAGTTCATTAAAATACCTTTCTAACGCTTCCGACTGGGATCCGTTTCGAGTTATAAAACTCAAGTTATGATCGAAACAATAAAATTCATTTTTCATTCAGTGAGCAATCGATTTACACTATATGCAAATCGATTGCACGCTTCAGTTTTTATCCAGAAATCAGTTTTTCAAGGGAGCAATCGATTACAATCCTGTGCAAATCGATTTTCACCTGAAGCAGAGTCAAAAAAACGTTTTTTCCTGCATAAAACCAGTTCCAAAGCAACCTAATATATTCCTAATATTCCCCAATGATCCAAATTCGAATCCCATCATGTATCATCATTCTATGGCATACAATTGCATCAAAGAACACATACTTCATCACTAAAACAAACATGCAATGATTTATATCATAAAAACCCCCATTTTCCCCCAAATTCTCAATTGCCCATAAAACCCCAAGTCTCTAACTAGAGACTCACCATGCTAGAGATAGAGAGGGTCGAAAATCGCTGGCAAGAGTGAAGAAGATGACGATTTTGGCATGCAAGAGTTGAATGGTTGATTGTTGGAACTTCTCATTCCTCTTCTTCCTCTCCTACGGTTATTTCTCTTCTTTCTTTCTATTTTTTTTGTTTAGAACAACTAAGGAAGGTTAGGACAAGGATACCCTTCAAATGGATCAAAATTCAAAATGCCCTTTTTACCAATCCCAACTAATTTGGTTACCATTACTTATATTATTCTTATTGTCATAAAAATAATTTTAAATGAGATATTATAATTGTCTTAAAAATAACATAGTACAAATACAATCGATACAATAGAAATATTGAGAATGTTGAATACGAAAAGAACACATCTACACTTAATATGGCCATAGAAAAGCAATCGATATCACCACGTGCAAAAATACATCAAGCTCGTAAAAAAGAGTATGCCTATAGCAATCAAAACAGCAGACTGAAGTCATGAAGATGCATACCAACCATATGAGCTGCTACAGTCCTTAGTAAATGAGCTGCTACAGTCCTTAGTAAATGCATGAAAAATACATTAACTTATTCATGTATTCATGTTTCAACGGTGAAAATAAAATTTTCAAAAATCAATTAACTTACATATGGTACGATGTTTGGTTTCTGCTCATTATCTATATATCAATCCAACAAATTACCCCAAATTTATGGAAGATATAAATAAAAAATTCGTTGAAAGAGATCACAGATCTAAAAATGAAACCATTACATAATACCTTTTTTCATATACTTCTGGAAAATATGGACACAATCACAGAAGAATATTGCAAATCATAACACATAATCACAATAAAAATCTATTAATTAAACAATAAAATGATAACAATGAAATATTGTAATAATGATTATGAAGGATATTCAGATTCAATGTAAGAAAGGGCGAGAATCGTCACATATTTTAAACCTAGTTAGAAGATTTTGAAAATCGAAAGATGAAGCAAAATGATTGGAACGGTTGAATAGATGAGTAGTTCAGATTGAGATGGTTAGGAATTAGGAGGTATTGATAGGAGAGAACATTGAATGGTTAGGGTTTACAGCATGGCCATTATCCATGGGTGGCTTTGGGAAGAAGGTTTTTACGTGGGGAAAAGGAGAAAATTGAATGTAGAAGATGAAAAAGAAAAAGAGAGTGCGGCTAATGATGAAGGAAGAATCAGGATTTGAAATACTGCAATTTGATTGGACCAAATATTAAAAGTGAGATTTTGTAGTGCATCTGATTGGACCAGCATATTAAATCTATAAATTCTCCATATTAAAATAGTTAAAGAAATAAGGAAATGCAATTTTATTGGACCAAATCAAAAATTATATTTTTGTCCATATTAAATAAGTTAAATAAAATGCTAAATTATGATTGGCTAAATACCAAAAAGGGCACTTTAGACTTTTCCAGGACATTCTATTTTCTTATATGGTAGATTTTCAAAATCATCTCCCATTTTCAAAGGATTCTTGTTTTTTCAACCTCGAACTGATTTCACAATAAACTTGGACTTATGTCCATGCATTTTCAAACTTCTTTTTTCTAAATAAATTCTTAATCCATTTAACAATACTTTGACATTTTCTTAAGACTAAAAGTCAATTAACTTCATTCAAACATTTTGAGCCATTTGTGGCTTTCCTCCTTAAAACCATTTTCTTGAAAGCTTAGACTCTTGCCAATTCTTTGTAGTGATGTGAACTGCTATACTTCTACAATGTAGTGAAGTGACATGTTTTCCACTTGGTGTTGAGGATGCTTGTTGATGAAAATTTGAGCTTAAGTTCTCCGCTTTGAGTTGATGAAACGCTTCTTTCTCATAATTGTGGATAGTAGGCATGTTAACCACTTGGATATGAAGATGATGTCTATTCTGTTAGAACATAGTTTGATTCTACGTCTTTTTAAGAAGTTTTGATGATAACCAATACAATTAATGATATCCATGTTCTGAATCTGATTAATAAACATTTTGCATAGAACATTTCTACTCCCTAATATTTTAACAAAATATACAGATGAAGTTCTGATTCTGGATAAAGAAGTTCTAATGGATAAAGAGGAATGAAACTCTAAGAGAACTCATAAGAAATATACGCATGTGAAAGAAACCTTCATATTATCACGCTCATTAGAAGAAGTTCTGCTCTTTTGAAGCCAAACTTCTGAAAGCACCATGCTGCAATTACAAACTCTGATATTTATATTCTGGCTGCATTTCATCCCTTAGTTTTGATGCGTTACAAGATTTGCAAATGGAAATTATAAAAGTAACGACTGGCTGCAGACAAGACCTGTATTTATGGAAAGGAACACTTAATGCATTTATCAACATTCGATTTGCAAATTTTGATGTCTACCAACGGTTCAAAGCTATGCCTATTTAAAGAGGTCTCATCAACAAGCTTTGGTTTCCGAATCTTACACTCTCAAAAACAACTCAACAAGCTCTCATCGTATTTTCTTAAAAGTTGTTTTATAATCTCTGTGTCAAAATAATGTATACATCATAGTTGTGATATAGCTCGTAAGAAGCATAGTTAACACATATTCTTTTATTTGTAAATTGTTTGTACCTTGAGAAACCAAGTTGTGGTTAGATCTCAAGAAGACGTTGGCAGTTATCATCGTGTTTGTACTCAAGATATGATTACTGAATTAAGACCTCGTTGAGAGAGGAAAATCACCTTTTCGGGTGGACTGGAATAGTTTGAGTTCAAACAATCCAGGATAAGAATATCTATGTCTCTTTGTTTTTAATTTTAAAACCCAAATCAAACCCCCTTAATTGTGTTTTTCATCCTTCAATTGGCATCGTAGCTACCCTGGTGCTAACACTTAACTATTTTATATAAGATCCATCTTGAAAACATAATGGTAGAACCAGCCGTAACAACAAC
The DNA here is from genome assembly GCA_021764765.1 of Vicia sativa. NCBI lineage: Eukaryota > Viridiplantae > Streptophyta > Magnoliopsida > Fabales > Fabaceae > Vicia > Vicia sativa. Next base: position 49,923,323 of record CM038793.1, on the reverse strand, counting down.
GACATCTATGACGATAAAGACAAAATTAGCGGTAGACCCCAATGTTTGATGGAGAAAATTTCAACCATCGAAGGACACAATTGAGAAATTATTTCTGGCTCATGACACTGATCTCTGGGATATGGTAACTGGTGGCTACACTTACCCTGGTGACGCAAGCGACCAGAATATTGAAAGTAAGGAAATTTTAGATCAACAAAAGAAAGAATTCAAAAATCATCACAAGGCTAGAACAATCCTCTTAAACGCCATCTCGTACACTGATTATGAGAAGATCACAAAGAGACTCTAAGAACATCTTCGACTCTTTGAGGATGGCATGGAGGAAGATGAAACTGTTAGCAATGTTCAAGGTTTCAATTCGTAGCGGTCTAAAAGTGTTAGACAAAGGATTTTCTATTGCGCATCATGTAAAGAAAGTCTTAAGTTTACCCAAGAAACAGAGACCCATGGTCACAACAGTAAAGCTTGTAAAAGATCTGAACAAGATCTCTCCGGAAGAACTCATTAGCTCATTATGAAGTCACGAGATAAAATTAGAAAAAGATGAGCCCCAGAAGAAAGTTAAGTCTCTTACTCTTAAATTTAACAAGAAATATGATTCTAAAGCGTTTCAGGCTGAAGAAGAAAACTTTGGAGGATCATCACCAGAAGAAGATGAAATATCTCTGCTCTCCAGAAGAGTACAACAACTCTAGAAGAACAAACAGAGGCCTGAAATCAAAGAAGATCTAGCAATTTCTCAGATTCATCCTCTGGGTACAAAAAGACAAGAAGTAAAGAAGTTGTTTGTTACGAATGCAAGGAACCTGGTCACAACAAAAAGCGGGTGTCCTAAGCTTCACAAAGACAATCCAAAGAAGAGATTTGACAAAGAAAAGAAGAAAGTCTTATGGCTATATGAGAAGATTCAGATTCCTCTGAAACTTCATCAGAATCAAAATATGAAAGAGCCAACATATCTTTGATGGCCAACATAGTAACACATGATTCTTCGTAATCGACATCGATATTGAAGAGGTATTTCCTAACTTTGCTATTAATTTCTCTAAAGTTGAATTAGCAGAAAGTCTGTCTAAAATACTTGAAAACTATCAGAAACTTCGAATCAAATACAAGAATCTAAAACGTGATCTTACATCTGAATCTGAAGAAACTAAGAAACTTGAAAAGAAAACTCAAAGCTTAAACAAACCATTTTTAAACTAAAAATGAAAACTCGTTATTAAAGATGATTTACAAAAGTTCAAGAAAATTACTCGTAAGTTCTAAGTAACTCCGACAAAGTATAAAGGAATATGACATTTGTTTTCAAGAATTTCTTACTAAAATCATAGACAAAGTAAAATGGCTCCAATGATCTATGGAGTCAGCAGAAATAGTAGAAGAGGTGTAGGATATGTGTCACCTAGAAATGAAAAACCTTATCTTGAAGTTGATGATATGGTTATTAAATACACAACTCAAATCTCTTCACTTATGGTCACCCACATGACATAAAATACACTAGTGAATCATATTATGCAAAATCTTATGTTAAACCAAAGTTCAAACAGAACTTTGGCAATACTAGCCAAAAACGACCCAAAAAGATATGGGGACCTAAGGATAAAATAATATATGTTGCAGATATCTTTAACAGCAAATTTGAAACACCAGTCTTGGTACTTGGACTCGGATGCTCGACACATGATAGAAATAAAGCATATGTTCCAAAGTCTGGAACTTAAAGCTGGAGGTTTTATAGGTTTCAAAGGTAATTAGAATGGAAATATTATTGGCTCTAGAACCATTGGTAACAATACTCTACCCTCTATTACTAATGTTTTGTTAGTAGATGGATTAATGCATAAATTTTTATCCATAAGTCAATTAAGTGATAACGGTTATGATATAATCTTTAATCAAAAGTCCTTTAAAGTTGTTAGTCTGAAAGATGGAACAATCCTCTTTAATGGTAAAAGGAAGAACAACATTTATAAAATCAAACTTCTTGAACTCCAGAGTTAGAATATAAAATTCCATATGTTTTTGGATAATGACCAATGGGCCTGGTGTTGTACCCACCCTTGCCTCTAAGTTTCTCATACTTCATACAATTGCATTGCATAAGGATCACAAATTGGTTCTCTCTCTCTTATCTGTAGGGTTTGCCTTTGGAAGATTATCAAGAACCTTGTGGAAGTGAATATTGATTATGTGTGATGATTGATATTTGACTAACCATGATGTGTATACTCTGCTCTCTAAATGATGTAGGTGAATGGTGCACAAGTTCCTCAAAGAGCTGATAGGTCCATGAGTGTATTTCCATGCCTTCTCTCATCAATTCTCAAGATTCTGAAATTATTGTCTCTCATTGAAGACTTCTCTTATCATCAACCATGATATCTTATCTTGAATGTAGGCTTCATGCTTGAAAGAGATCATCAAATTCAAAGAATTCTATCATATGGCCATCTCTCTTGAAATTAGGGTTTTGGACTCCTGAGGACCATATCTTGATGTTTGTGTGAAGTTTTTGGATGAATTCAAATCCATTTGATTCTTAAGAGGACTTCCAATTGAATATTCTTGGATCCAAGAAGTTTAATTGATGAAAATATTGTTTTAGAAGTCTATGATTGCCCACCCTCTAGATTGAGGCTTCATCTAGCTTGTACGACTCCAAAGGATCATAACTTGGTCATCTCTTGTTTTCAAACTTATTTTTCTTTCACAATGAACCTAAGGATGTCTAATACAACTTATTTCAATTGGTGAGAAAATAAAATGCTTGGAAACTTGCCTATGAGGTCAAAAGAACACAAGTCCTTGATGAATTCCTCAATGTTTGGTCAATCAACTTCAAATGAACATATCTTGATCATCATTTATCATTTGAGGTCATTATTTTTGAATAAAAATCTTGCATATTTGAACCTTATCTCCATATAACCCTTGAAGATTGGAAGTGTTTGAAATTTGCTTGAAGAAGTCAAAAGATTATAGGTCATTTCACAAATTTTCATCAAATTCACAAGATCATAACTTTCTCAATTTTTGGAATTTTTGAGTGATTATTTTTGCCAAATGTTCCTTGGGAGGTCTACTCCATAAAATCTTTGAAAATAAATAGAAAATTTTGAGTGGAAGGGCAAGTTTGAAGAAGAAACATTATAGGTTATTTTTAGAAAGTGGCATGCTTGACCAAGGCCTGGCCAGAAAAATCAATGATTTTGCAAGAATCCTAAAGGCTAAATCTCTCAACTCAAGCATCCATTTGATTTGATTATTTTGAATTGTGTTCTACTCTTTGAATAATTCATTTGGCTCAAGAAAAATCAAGAAACGCACGAGGGATTTGTATTTGGCCTCAATTCAATGTTTGAGCCAAAACCTGTCTTACACTCACCATCAGTTTGTGCATTTGCGCGTGTAACTTGAGTTTAAGCCAAATTAACCCTTGCTTTCGTGACTAATTGTGATTAGGAACTTTCAAGGATTAATTATCACAACAAAACGCAAAGAATGATTGAGTTTTGATGCACATGAACTCACAGCTTCTTCATGAACACGGTGCACGATTTGGCTCCAAATTGTATCATTCACCCTCCTTTTGATTCCATTCACTTCTCCTATAAATAAGGGACGCATTCCACTCATTTAAGCTTGAGAGCCGAAAATAGCTGCCAAACTCACACCAAACCTCACATTTATGAGATTTTTTCACTTTAGACCACTTTCCGTTTGAAATTAACCTTGATTCTTCTTCCTTGAGCCTCACCGAAGCTAACTGAACAAGAATCGTGCCTTGAAGCCTCCTGAATCGTGCTATCCAAGTTCAAGTTCAGAGCTCTGAAAGTGAACTTCGTTCAAGTAGAAATCTCCATCAAAGCTTGCAAAATAAAACATCATTGCACTCTCCTCATCTCCCTGATCCTTGTGATCTTCACCATTTGCATTTTCATCAAGTATTGACTAAGATTTATGGAAACAAGTGCTCGCTATTATTTCTGTTTTTTCCAAATTGTTCATGATAGAGGTGAAATAAATTTTTCGCGAGGGTACCATTAGAATCATCCTGAAGAGACGGAGCGAATGACACTGTTCTGAAGAATTTATTTCACAGTTTGAGAATCGAGCATGGATGATGTTTGGAGGTTGAAGACGATACATGTCTCCTTCAACCAATGAAGGCTTGATGTAATTTTTAAATTCAACTGTATTTTTTTTACCATGTTCGAGCCCTTAGATCTGATTACTTTTATGAGTCGCCATCCAACGCGACATTAATCGATTTTATTTTTAAAGTTTAATTTAATTGGTGATCGGTGATTTAAAGAGGTCCATACCAAGTAGGTCTGATCCATTAGATTAGCTTACTAACACATTTTAACTATGATCAAATGATCCATATTTTTCTTTATTTTGTTTTCGATTTTATATTTTAAATGTTATAAACTTAAAAATCATATAAAAATTCTAACCCAAAATTATGAAACAATTCACAAAAATATTTTGAAATATTATCTTTCTTAATTTTATTTTATCATAATTTTTTTTCAGATTTGATAATTTTTATGATTTTTATCTTTATTTGATGTTTTAATTGTTTTAAAATACTTTTGACATTTAAAAATTCCAAAATTATGGAAGGATCCAATGGTCCTTTGACTAATATTGGTGACCTCATTTTATTTTTGTTTTGATTTAACTATTTTTTCTATTTTTGGTTTGTTTCATCATTTTCTTATTTATTTAAAAATAGTATTTGAGTTAGAAAAATTCTAAAAAATTTGACAACACTTTTTGACTCTCTGTTTGACTTTGGGTAAATTTCTTGGAATTTTATTTTGAAGAAAAATACTATTTATGTATTTCATCAATAAAGTCCAATTAAATAACCTAATTTCAAATTTACTTTTAATTGTTTTACTAGATTTTTATTTTCATTTTATTTTGTTGACTTTTGAATTTATTTTGAGTCACAAATTTCCTCAACATCAATGGAATTTGGGTGTTGATAGGTCTCTTGACTAAATCCACCAAGAAAGTTGATTGATCTTGACAAAGTTTGACTAAATAAATTCATCTAATGCAAAATAAATTTGGAACTTATTCTTCTTCTCCTTCTTTTTTTTTCGTCCCGATTCAAAAAGTGATCAATTGGTGGTATGAGCTTTAATATTCTAACATAAGCCCCAAAAGATGAATTGAGTTTTGATCTTGGTTTAACACCTATGGCGCTTTGTCGCGTGGTCGCGTTGATTTCTAATCAAGCTTCTAACAAGTTTTCACTATCTTGTCCATTTGAAATTCTCAATCATCTTTGATCAAGTGATATGATAATTCCAAAACGGTGTTTACTTGACAAAAACAATTGAAACTTGTTATGGGTCGCATTGATTCTATCAAGCATCCGTAAGTCTTCGTATGTAAGTTTCAAGATGGTCACCATGTGATAAATAATTACTAACAATTCGATGATATTTGACAAGTTTCAAGATGGTCATTGATAATCTTAAATTAATTGTGTTTTACATTACACTTTATTTTCCGTATTTACTCTATGCTCTTTATTTTTACACACCTTTATCTCATAGCATTTACATTTCATTTCATTTCATTTTTCCTTTGCTCATTTGAGCATTTTACTTTCTTGTTATTTTCAATTTGCTCGCCGAGCTTTATATTCTCTTTCAAAAATACCTAATAATTCAACGAGACATAAAAAACTTATAATTGGACTTATTACTATCCTTGTGATTGAGCTTGATCTTTGAACTTAAGATTAGGACCTTTACCCAGCCTTGGAGATTTTTGTGCCCTTTGTTTTTTTTGTCCCGCTTAGTTATCATCTTTGTATGTAGGTTATTCTTATACTCGATTAAGAGTGGATTTCAAAATACAATTGTTACTTTCAATTTTCTTAATACAAGAGAATTCATCTGAGGCATTGATTTATCTAAAGCTCGGTTTTTGTCTATTTATTTGTTGTTTATATGGTAATCTAAAGATGGATGTGGTATTGGCTCTTGATGTCAAGTACTAGTCTTCACCGGTTAGATCTTTCTTTAACCTTACCTTTACTTTACACTTAGGTTAGCCTCTTCGTTTCTTCCCATTCTTTAATTTTCAAAATCTTCCTTTCAAAGGATTCTTTTTCAAAACTCAACTTTATAAAAAACTTGACTTAGGGTCCATGGATTTTCTAATTTTGTTTTCAATAAACTTTCAACCCATTTAATAATATTTTGACCATTTCTCATAAGTAGTAAAACACCAACCCTTATTCAAACTTTTTATTTTT
>CM038793.1:49765945-49916931 GCA_021764765.1 Vicia sativa | reverse complement strand
CTTTCCACGTGCCCATCATATCATCATCATATAGTAGGAAATATAAAAAGCGGGACTTTGCTTGGTGGTGCCATGTTAGGTTGCCTAACCACTCTCGACCTATGCAAGCACAAATGTAAACACTTACTGAGAATTATCTCCCTATGCATGGTGGAGGATTTTAAACAAGCCAAACACAATTTGCGGAATGCCTAGCTACAGGTCTTTAAATAACGACTTTGAGCCCAACGCTCCTATCCTAATCATGGCAATAGAAAGATGTAAAACCCCTACTTCTCATAAACACTGCGAGCTAAGAATACTCCGGAAAACTTCAAATACTGCATCAATGCAATAAGAGTAAACTGGTGAGAAATGCACAAGCCATCAATAACATAGACAGAATATGCGTTCATGCATATCCGAAGCAATAACACCTGCGACAGAGGAGAAATCCCAACAAGCAGACAATAGAACGTATGCATATGCGCACAAGACAAGGAACATGTGTATACACATTCCATACAAGGATACCAACAAGAATAGAGTTAGACCGAAAAAGCAGATAATAAGAATGCACACGTATGTGTACAAAGGCAAAGCACCTGTAAAAAGGGAGTAAAACCCAAGAAACAGATAATAGAATGTACGCATATGCACACAAGCCAAGGAACATGTGTATACACATACCATACAAGGATACTGCAAAGCGAGTTAGACCAAAAGCGAGATAAAATAATGCACGTGTGTGTACAAGCATAAACACACAAAAGGAGTAAAACCAAGAAATAGATGATAGAATGTACACGTATGTGTACAAGCCAAGAACATGTGTATCGCATTCCATACACGGATACCGCAAGAGTTAGACCAAAAGCGGATAAAAAGAATGCACACGTGTGTACAAGCATAAAGCACCTATAAAGGGAATAAAACCCAAGAAGCAGATGATAGAATGTACGTATGTGTACAAGCACAAAACCTACAAGAACGGAGTTAGACTAAAAAGCGACAAATATAATGTACACATGGGTGTACAAATGCAAAGCACCTGTAAAAAGGGAGTAAAAGCCAAGAAACAGACAATAGAATGTACACGTATGTGTACAAGCGCAAAGCACTTGCAAGTACGAAGTTAGACCGAGAAAGCAAAGAAATAGAATGTACATGTGGGTGTACAAACACAAAGCACCTGTAAAAAGGGAGTAAAACCTAAGAAATAGATAATAGAATGTACGTATGTGTCAGCATAACACCTACAAACGGAGTTAGACCGAAAAAGAAGACAAATAGAATGAACATATTATTGTACAAGCGCAAAAATTGAAAGGTTGTGTCATATGCATTTATAACACAAGCACCTGCATCAGATACATCTCAAACAATGTCCCACAATGTTAGAACATATGATATTTCATGTTTAAAAGTAAAAAAAAATGAAGTTTTCAGCTCCAGGTCGCGCTAAGCTTGGTATATGGTGCTAAGCGCGGCCTCTTGTACAGACAAACCCAAGAGTCAGTGAATTTGGCACTTAGCGCTCCTCTGGTGGCCCTAAGCGTGGTCTCTTGCACAGACAAATCCAAAAGTCAGAGAATTTTGCGCTTAGCGTGCCCCTTGTGGCGGTAAGGGCGGCCTGTAACCTGCAGAATTTTTCTGCTGCGAACCAAATCTTCTTTCCATGATGTTTTAATGCCAAATATCGATCTAAATAGTCAGATAACAAGGAAAAGTGCTTATTTAAATCACTTAAGATCAAAAGCTATCATTTACAAGCAAAATGCATAAGAACAAGACATGACAAAGCATTTATTTAGTCTTAAGCATGCAAAAGCAAACAATAAAGCGTCAAACTGATATCCATGTGCAAAGTGATTCAAGAGCCAACATTACAATATGAAGAATGCTTGTCGAGGCGAAGCATGAATTATCCACAAGATGCAAAGGTATACATGAACATGTGAGAAATGCAAGTTCAAGTAACAATTTCGATGCTCTTGAATGTGCAAATCAATCATGAACATGTGAGGAATGCAAGTTAAAGTACCAATTCTAATACTCATAAATGTGCAAACCAATGCATGAACATATGAGGAATGCAAGTTAAAATAACAATTCCAATGCTCATAGATGTTAAAACCAATGCATGAACATGTGAGGAATGCAATTTAAGCCTTAAAATCTTAAGATTTGGTGCATGTATATGAGATATGTACAATGCAAATGCACCTAATGATCAAAATGCACTTAAATTTACATGCTGGCACACTTTTGCAAACAAATCAACCTTGATTCACATAATTCAATGCATGTTAATCTATATATATGTTCTCTAATGCATGTGCATGTAATAGGTGATGCAAAATACACAAATCAAAGACCTAAATGCAAAGAAAATACAATTACACAAGTGTATGTATGTGTTGTGCACAAAATTTCTTCATCCCGACGCGAATAACGTCACAAAATTCGATTCACTTGAAAGAATTCAAAGATGAAAATTCAAGAATCGGAATCCATACGAAATTTGCAAGCAATTTCAATATTCAATTTCAAGAAAAGCTAAAAGTCAAAAGTAGCCTAAAATAAATGCTTAATTGAACTAAACACTTACTTTCACTTGAAGCTTGAGTCAAATCGGAGAGGAATTCCTTGAGATCTTCGAAGAAAATACCAAATCAACATTGAATTGATGATAATACTTGAAATCAAGCTTGGATCCTTGAAGATCTTGAAGCTTCAATAGAGAATTGAAGAAGATGAAGAAGAATTGCTTAATTCTTGAAAATTGAAGAGGAATCAAGAGAAAAAAGCTTCTTCCAGATTGAATTCGACAAAAAGGAGTAGGAAAGGAGAAGAATTCGGTGAAGAAACTGCTCCGATGAGAAGATGAAGTTCCGGCTAAATCGTAGGTTATGCTTAGAGATAGGGGGCACGCTTAGCGCGGTCTTCGATGGCGACTGGTGCTAGGGAGGAGCAAGGTGGTGGTCTGTGGTGGTTGCTTGGAGGGAAATTTATTTCCTTTTGATTTTTGTACTTGTGAGTTGAGAGAGAATTAGAGAGAATTAAGAGTGATTTTGTGTGTAATTTGAGAAAATGAAAGTCCTCCCCCAAAATTTTTGAAGGCAAAAATATATTTATAGTATGATAGTTTGGGCCTTTGAGTACCTTGGATCCACAATTAAGCTCAAATCATGATTATCCAAATAATTTTCGTCATTAATCCAAAATAGCCAAATCCGTCAGGAATTTGAAGTTGGAATGTAAACGAAAAAAGCTCGGGACGTGATTTTGCTTACGCGGGACAAAATTTTGACTCAATAGGACAAACGGTCAAGGCAATATGAATTTTTGAAGTTTCAGCACAGTTTTCAGGCGGCTGACACATGCAAAATTTGATTTGCGCTCTTTGAAAGCAGCGAGGGTCTTCTGATCAAAGTTTGCAAGTGAGTGTTTCTGAAACAATTGAAGCTAACGAAATTTGTAAACTTTTGGCACTGGTCCCATCTAGTTTCAATAAAATAGAGCGAGATATGATATTTCGAAGTTTGCGTAGCAGATGAATATTGCTCGGTTCAACTCAAAATTGCATTCGAGGAATAAAAAACTGGTCTTAAACGGTGAGGAATCATCTCCCGAGTTGTGAATGAAATTTGTAGAGGGCATCGATACAAAATTTTAGAAATCAACCCTGATCAGTTTCGAGTTTCCAGCTAGGAGATATGAATATTTTAGCACACAGAACACACCGTTCATCATAAAAATTCAGTTTAATCCTTTTGAGAAATCGATTTTTCCGGGGACCTTCCTCACACAATTTACTTCCAGCTTTGAAACAAAAGTTGTAGATAATAATGAGAGGGACTTCAAGGTCAAAAATCATCAAAAAATACCCAACAAGCTGAGAGATTTGGTGTCAAAAGCACTAAAACCCAAAATCCACTTTATTTAGAAATAAGCGAATAAATTCTTTTTCTTTGATGAAACGGCCTCCGATCTGAAAATTTAAACTGAAGAATATATTGAAATGATCTCATATTTTATGGAACCAAACCAAAATAGCTTTTCGACCAGCATATGTTGTATTGAGCATGCGAATCGAAGAATATCGATATCGGACTCAAGTGACCTGGGACAACCGAACCGCGCCATTTCTTTCACCACTTGGCATACTTTGAACCTGGTAACCCCATGATCAATTCTATGCATGTGAATAGATGTATGTTTATTAAATCAAATTATAATCCAGAAATGTGGAAAAGAAAAGGGTAAATTTTGGGGTACAACAGTTAGCAAGGTGACCATCTTGAAAATTACGCATGAAGATTTTCCAAAAGCTTGATAGAATCAACGCGACCACACGACAAGTTTCAATTGCTTTTTTTCAAGTATATCACCGTGTCATACCCCAAAATTTGCCCTCCTACTTCCCAAAATATTTCATACATCCATACACAAGGATTTCACAAGGGTTGACCAGACAAACCCTCTCCTAGACAATCAACCCAAACTAGGGTTTGGCAATTCTCAGATCAAGGTAGTTCCCAACCTCTCCAATGGTCATCATTCCTCGTCATATGCTTCAAAGAATCTCCATGTCAAGTTTCAAGCCTCACAAGTCAAGTTTCCTCAGACAATTGCTCAGATGGTTGAAAATCAGTTGTATTGGACAAAAAGTCAACTGTGGTCAACATACAGTCAAACTTCATGATTTTTGGTCAACATCAATATTTTGAAGTAATATTCATCATTTGATCAAAGGTTGATCATGATTCATCAAGAAAACTCAAGATTTGGTCAAAAGTCAAACTTTCCAAATTAGGATTTTTGAAGAAAAAGTCAACTAAACTTTGACTAGGCATAACTTTCTCATACTTTATCAGAAATTTTTCCACCACCTCTCATTTTGAAGATAATTCAATTATTTACAACTTCATGTATCACAAGCATGGTCAGAAAATACTTCATTTGGAAGATATGGATCAAAACATTACAGGTCATTTTCAAAGTCAACAAAAAGTCAACTTTTTTGTAAAGAAGTGTTATTGAGCATGGTAACTTCAATTGAGATGAAACCAAAGAGGTTGTTTAGAGGACATCTAGAGCTTCCTAAAAAGTCCAAGAACACCCAAAAATGTTAAAAATTGAGCAAGATACACCTTGCACAAGTTGGGCATTTTGAAGAGGTGCAGAGAAATACTTGTCAAAATCCAAAATTTTGCAAATGGGCCTAACTTTTCATGGTTCAAACTTGTTCCTCAGCTAATTTGGAACCTCCAAGCCCAAGGCCACGAATTTTATCTTTTTTTTTCTATTTAATTTGGATTTTAATCATTTAAAAGCCAATTAAATTAAAATAAAAGGTAGAAAATATAAATTAAATGCAAATTGGATTTTTCTCTCATTCTTGAGGTCCAAGCAAACATCCCAAGCTGGCAAATTCGAAATTGGCATTGATTGGCAAGAGAATTGATTGAAATTTGATCAAAAAAGGAAATATTTGGTTTTATACCAAATCAAATATTTTCTCATTGATTGGTACATTATTTTCTCTTGATTCTTGACCTAAATCCATCCACTATATATACATGAAGCATTTACATGGCACAAAAACGAATTTTCTGCCTCAAGAACCCTAATTTTTTCTCAAGAAAACTTATGAAAAAAGCAATTTCGAATTCCCCTTTGCGGGACAATTCATGGAGTTTGAGTATTGAATAAGCACCATCAAGGTCCCGAAGTTATTCAATCATCCCCGCGTTGAGACGCAAAATCGATCCATCCAAGTCACGGTTTGTGCCAACATAACTTGAAATCGAATTCATACATATACTCATGTTTAATGTGTTTTGATTGCATATTTGTGTTTCTAATGGTGTTTCTAAGCTTTCTGCATAGTTTGATTTAAGTTTCAGTGCAAGAATCACGAGATGCCATGGCTAGGGTTTTCGGTTTCGTTTTAGGGCTTTCTGAAATAAGCAAAATTTGACAAAACCAGGACTACCATCGTGTTTAGAATGATGTTTACAATCGATTCATGTATCCATAACTAATTTATATTGCCTGTATGAGATTTTTGAAAATTGCAGGGGCTATAGCGTCGAACTAGACCGACGCTATTTGTTTGAAAATTCAAACGAAGAAGATGAAGTTCTTCGCGCGGTTTTTGGGTTCTTAGAACTCAATTTCATTCATAATGTTTTTGTTTCATTATTCTAACACCAAACGCTGGTTGGTCCAGTGGTCAAGGTAGCGCGCTTGTGAAGGCATGGGTGTTCGATCCTTGGCCATAACAATTCTTTTTTATCACTTTGAAAACTAACATTTTTTTTCTATTTTCTTTTCATATTATTTTCTCTTCATTTAATTTATCTTCAAATATTTTTCTCATGCATTTAAAAATCACCAAAAATATTTTCCTTTTCCATTTTAACCAGAAAAATACTTATTTAATTTTTGACATTAAAATTAATATTTTTGCATGCATATTTTAATTAATTGTTAATTAACCATTAAATTGACTTTTAATTGCTTTTCATCATCAAAAACGATCCAAAAAATTCCTAAAAAATTATCCTATCATCTAATTATCATCACTAACCTAAAAACATTTTTCTTCATTCAAATTTCCTTTTACTAACGTATTTTTCCCTTATGCGGATTTCTTATATTTTCCGATTATTATGTATCTTCTTACAGGTTGTAATAGTTAGGACTTATTTTCTCGCATTCTTTTCCAATATTATGTAACTGCTCATGAGATGTAATAGTTTAATTAGGATTTTACTTTCCGCACTCCTATTATGTAACTGCCCCAAAGCCATGTAATAGCGTAGGACATTTACTTTTCGCAATTTACTTTCCGCACCCTATAAACTGCTAGTAATTAGGCGTGTATGGAAAGATAAAAACGAACATAGATCACCTCTAATCACAAGATAGTATATCTGAATTCAACACACTCTTTTCACACATGTACCCCTTAGGGTAATTCTCTATCGTTGTCTTTCAAATAAATGGTCAAGTCCCTCGAACGTAGAGGTATCCTAGCACCGTTGCCTACAAACATATCATCATAGTCCCTTCGAATCAAATATCATGAGTCCCTCGACGTGGCCTACGAAAACATGATCTCGTCCCTCGATTGTTGCCTACGAAAAGTGATGATCGACCATTTGAATGTGCTAGGATACTCCTACAAGTTGCCTTCTATGACCATACGATGTCCCTTGAGCGTCCTTATACATCCAACGAATAGGGTTACCTACCAACTAATGATACGGATAGCACTATTCTAAAGGAAAGTAAAATAACACGAAAACGACCATTCTGAGTAGGTAATAAGACTTTCAGTTGCTTGCTCAAACAAAATACTTTTCACACCACACACTTTTGTCAAAGTACAAATTCTTTTCAAAAAACGAAACATTTCCGAACACTTTGTATACATTCCTACATGAATCATTACAAAGTCAAAGCGAAATGCCTTTTTCAAAACATTTTTGTCAAACACACAGAAAGCACTTTTAACAATGAGCTAGAAGCAACTAAGAGCCCGTAGAAAACTACGGATGAAAAGGGGTGCCAATACCTTCCCTTTTCATAACCTTCTCCCTTACTCACAATCTAACGAAGGTCTTTTCTTGTTCTTTTCACCTTCCCTTAATTGGATAAAAGAAAAGTCGGTGGCGACTCTTGCTATCCGCAACATTTTGCGATAAAAAGCAAAACAAATCTCAATGTCAGTTCACCGTATTACACACCGGTTTTGGAATTATCACATTACTTGATCAAAGATAATTGAGAATTTCAAATGGACAACGTGACCACACAACAAGCGCCACAAGTGTTGAACCAAGATCAAAGCTCAATTGATAGTTTGGGGCTTTTGTTAGAACATTGAAGTTCATTCCACCAATTGATCACTTCCCGATTCGGGACAAAAGAAAAATAAGATGAAGAAGAAGCAATGTAGCACTATCTTAAGCAATCTCCAAGTGACTTATGTGGAAGTCGCCCTCAACGAGGCTGGTCAATGGTGATGTATGTGTTGAAAAAGAAAACGAGAAGAATGATATGTAGATCATCTTCTAATGTTTGTCAACACATGTAAAATAAAAAAGAATGTTAGATCAACTTGGATTATCTTCTCTAATTTATTCCATCTTTATGTTCAATCACTCATCTTGGTAGATTAAGGCACAAAATATATTGTTGACTCAAAGAACCAAGAATTAATTTCATAATTAATCCTTTTATAGATTTGAATCACCAATACATTTCTCCAACCTTATCAACACCCAAAGTCCACTGAGATTAAAGAGAAATTAGGTGTACAAGACTACAATCCAAGGCAATCATCAAAAGAATGGAGTAGAAGAAGAGTAAAGATCCAAAACAAGTCAATAAAACAAGTGAAAATCACAATTCTGCCTCTATGCAATTGGTTGCAGAAGGATGCAAATCGATTGCACAATGCAGTTTTTTCAAAATATTTTTAAAATGTGGCCCGTGCAATCGATTGCAACAGAGTGCAAATTGATTGCTCACTGAAAAACCAGAAAAATCACATTTCTAAAGGCCAAATTCTTGTTCAAAACTTTTCACAAACACCTTGGGTTACTTGATTCAAGTGAGCACGGAAATTCTAACTAATTCTTGAGATTTTAGCATCAATGGAACTAAAAACAAGTTTGCTCAATGAATCAAACAACAACAATTATCAAGGGATCACATAATAAAAGATGAAGATCAACACTCACCACTTGTAGACCTTGAGAAAAATTTTCAAGAGTAACACTTCAAATTGCTTCACTTCAAATTCAAAAATCAAAATCACAAGCCTAGATATAAAGAATTGATGAAGAAGAAGAGAGTGGGTGGAGGTTTATCTCAAAGAATTAGAGAATTCCAATGAAGAATTCATTAATCTTTATGAAGAAGAAAAAGCTTTGAGTAAGTTGGGAGAATTGGGGAAAATGAGAGAATGAGGAGAAATTTTGACAAGGTGTATTTGGCTATCAAAACTTGAGATTTGAATGAGAGGATACCTCTATTTATAAGGTTTTAGTTTGGGAATGAGTGGTGGTATGGAGTTTGATTTTGAAATTAGAATTAGGCTTGGAAATTCATTTTAGAGCCAAAATTGAATCAATTAGTAATTAATTTTGAAATTAAAAGAAAATAAAAAATGAAATTGGAGCCCAAGCCCACAAACATGAAAATTTCCCAATTTTTCAGCATTCTGCGCAGTGCAATCGATTGCACTTTAGTGCAAATCGATTGCACTAAGTTATTCTTTGAGAATTTGCTGAAATTGGTCAGTGAGCAATCGATTTCTCCAATGTGAAAATCGATTGCACCCTATTTTTGTTTTTTGAAAAATTGGTTTTAAATCATGTTTGGAAAAAAAACATCGGAAAAACTTACACTCGCTTGATGTCTTGGCTTGATACCTACAAAACACAAATATACAAAGAAAAAAGAAATTTTTTTTTGTATTTTAATAAGATGTTAGCAGATGAAATAAATGCAGATCAATCATACATGCAGAACACAGTTAGGTTGCTTGGTGATTCCTTAAGAAAAAACTTAGGAATAAGATAACCATTAGAGCCCAACCTTGTTTGTGATCTTAATGTATTGTGATGATGAGATGATGAGGGATCTTAGGGGGAAAAATTGGGGTACAACACTATCATCATTGAATAAGGACCAGTGGGGTTTATCTTGTTCTATCTTGAAAGAGGAGTCCAAGATGCAAAGTTGATTCATGTGGTTGACCTAATTTGGAGCTTTGGATCACAAGTTCATGGTTCCATCAATTCTAAATATTTTGAAATGGTTCTCCTTGCCATGATTTCCTATTATCATCTACAACAATATCTAATCATGTGGATATGCTCCATGTGTAAGAGACATCATATAAAGTTGAAGAACTCTCCATGTCATGGCCAATGCTCTTGGAATTAGGGTTTTGGACTTCTGAGGACCATAACTTGGTCATCCTTTATTTCCTGGAGCTCATTATTTTTTCACAATGAATATAAGGATGTTTACTACAACTTAGTTCAATTGGCAAGAATAGAAAATGCTTGGAAGGTTTCTTGGGAAGTCAAAATATTACAAGTCTTTGGTGAATTTCTCCATTTTTTGACCATCAACTTCATGAACTCATAACTTGATCATTATTTACCACCTTTATGCCATTCTTTTTGCAAAATAATATTGAGGATGTGAAATTTATCTCCATTTTTTTTTCAAGATTTTAAGATGTTTGGAGAATTCTTGAAGAGATCAAAATATTATAGGTCATTTCATGAATTTCCATCAACTTCACAAGGCAATAACTTTCTCAATTTTTGGAGTTCTTGAGTGGTTCTTTTTGACCATCAACTTCATGGAATCATAAATTGATCATTATTTACCACCTTTATGCCATTATTTTTGCACAATAATATTGAGGATGTTAAATTTATCTCCATTTGTGTTTCAAGACTTTAAGATGTTTGGAGAATGCTTGAAGAGATCAAAAGATTATAGGTCAATTCATGAATTTCCATCAACTTCATAAGGCCATAACTTTCTCAATTTTTGGAGTTCTTAAGTAGTTATTTTTCAACAATGCCATTTAAGAGGTCTAATTCATATCATCTTTATTGTTCAAGAGCAAAGTTTGAGTGGAAAACCATTTTTGAAGGCAAAACATTATAGGTCACTTCTAGAAGGCATGACATGTTTGACTAAGGCCTGGCCTGATTTTCAGTGTTTTTTCTCAAATCCTAATGGCTATATCTTTTAGCTCAAGCATCCATTGAAGTCGATTCTTTTTGAATTGTGTTCTACTCTTTTAGGACTTAATTTGAATCAAGAAAGAATTTAAAATTCACGAGGGAATTGGATTTGGCCTTGGTGTTAACATCGTGCCAAAATCTGTTTTTAACTTGCCACCAGTTTTTGCATTTTCTTCTTAATTCATTTTATAAGCCATCTTAAGCCTTGTTTCCTTGTCTAATCTTGTTTAACAACTTCCCAGAAGTGATTAGCACCGGAAACGCAAGTTTTAACTGAATTTTGATGCACATGAAGTAAAACTTCACTTGTGCTACCTTACGATTTCATTGGATTTGATTACTAACGTCTTTGAAGTTATGTTAAGGACCAAATTGTAGCTATTTTGTACATGATTTTAACAATGCCTTTTTAATTAATTAGTAGTATTTATTCTAGTATTTTGGTTTAATTATGTTTTATTTAGTTTTTGTTTATAATATATTATTTAACTTAGTTTACTTTTAAATTGTAGGTTTTTAATATTGATTCTTTCAAGCTTGGATTCAAGGACACTTGAAGAGCTTTTGGGATGATTCTTTTTGAATGAATTTTTGGAAGAAGGAGCATGCTTCAGGTCGCGCTCGGCAGGTTGCGGCATGGAGCTCTTGAATAACAAGCTTAAGCGCGGCTAAAAAGAAAAGACGGACCGATGCTTTCACCTTTTTGGCCACCAACTCCATCATTTCCAACTGGCTTTTGGTGTGTTAGGCAAGGGAGCTGCACTTCATCATCATTATCTTTCATTGTTGTAAAAATGAGGGCATAGAATTAGAGAGAAAAACATAGTTCTTCTTCTTGATTCTTGAATGTTCATCATCTCCTCCAACAATCCTGTGAGCAAAGCAACCATGGAAATGTGTGGATAAGTTCTTTTTGTGTCAAGATTGGAGGTAGTTGATCTAACTAGTATGTATTTCTTTTAATCCATTTGTGTATGGACATGGTTGATGATTAATATAGTTGAATATCTTTGTTCTTCATCTTTATGCTTTGAATCTTGTTTGAAAAAGGATGCTTCAAAGTAGACCAACGATATTCATCCACTAATGAACAAATGCTATAAATAGATTTGTGTGTTAGTGTTTACAAGTATTGAGCTTAATGTTTATCATGTCAATAGTTGTGGTGAGAAATCATTCAAGGATTAACATGATAAAACTCACAATCTTGGTGAGAAATCAACAAGATTGAGAGGATATGTATTTATGGAAATCATCAAACTAGTTCATCACTTGATTAATAGAATGCATATGAAATTAGGTCAATGAAACTAATCTTGACATGCTTCCATCAATTAAAAACAAACTCCAACTATCTTGAATCCAAACCATAACTCTCTTTTGAAAAGACAAATTTAGTTACTTGCTTGAAATTAATGATACTAGTAGCTTAGGAAACAAACCCTTTGGTTAGTTAAATCTTAAAATACACTTTGCTATTGAAAGACTACAATATACACCAATCCCTGTCGAATCGATAATGAAAAATACTTGTTCGGGGAATATTCCTACAACAAAATGGCGCGTTAAAGATTGGCGTTTGATATTGCGAGTATCGCAATAGTTGTGTGTTTTAAGATATTTTTCTACTAATCTCTCATTGTTCTTTTGTGTGTCTAGAGTTTTTCAGGAATTAGTTTATGCGAGGAAGTGTTCAGGCCGATCAACTCCTTTTCGATCCCGAAATTGAAAGGACGGTAAGAAGACTTAATAGTAGTGCTAAAGAAGGAAAAGAATAGCTAGGCAAAGGCAAGAAAGAGGAGAAAGAGGAGAATCATCTACTTCTTCTACACCACCCGTGTTAGGAGAGGTCATTATGGCGGAGAATCAACCACCACCACCGAGGGGGCCTTGTGTAAATAGCCCTCGTCACACCGCTCAATTTGCTCGCCAAGCAAATGCAAGGTTCACAGAGATGAAGACGGGCTTGCTCCAACTTCTTTATGCAAGTCCTTTTCATGGCCATGACCATGAAGATCCTTACACCCACCTTACTAAGTTCTATGAGATCGCGGGAGCGGCCGGGGCTCTGGAAGACCAAGAGGAGCAATACTTTCAAAGGCTTTTCCCTCATTCTTTAGTGGGAAAATCAAAGGATTGGTATCTCGACCAACTACAAGAGACAATGACAAATTGGAATGTGTTGGAGGAAAAATTGCTTGAAAGATTTTTTCCTCAATCACGTTTCATGGAGGCAAAAACCGTAATTTCGGTATTTTCACAAGGAGTAAACGAGCCTTTGAATAGGGCTTGGGAAAGGTATAAGTCTATGCTTAGGAAGTGTCCTAGCCATGGTTTTGACGAGCTCACCCAAATTCATATCTTCCGAAATGGTCTCCAACCTCAACACAAATTGTTGTTGGATGCTATGACGGGAGGTTATTTGATGGCAAAAACACCATATGAAGCAATTCAAATAATTGAGAAGATGGGGAGGAATGACCACCAAACTCAACATGATCAAGGAGGTGCGCAAGTAAAAATGGGAGTTCTTGAAATTGGCTCTAGTCACGAAGCACTTGTAGCGCAAAACAAATTGTTTGCGAAACAAGTTGAAGAATTGACAAAATAAATGGCAAGGCTTCCGCAACAAATCATGGAGATGCAAGGAACATCTAGCAAGCAAACTCAACAAATTGCTTGTTGTGAATTGTGTAAAGGGGATCACGAAACCGGATTTTGTCCTCCGGAAAATGAAGAAGCAAATTATATGGCCAACCAAGGGAAAGGATACCAACAACGAGCACCTTACCCTTATCAAAATCAAGGCCAAGGTTACCAACAAAGAGGTAACCAAGGTTATCAAGGCGGGTGGAGACAAGACAACAATAATCAAGCTAGGAAAAATCCATACCATACTCAAAATCAAAATCAAGCTCAACCTCAAAATCAAGCGAGATCTTCCAACATTCAAGACACTCTAGCTCAATTCATGCAAGCTTCTATGGAAAACCAAAAGAACATGGAGGCATCTATCAAGAATTTGGAAACTCAAATGGGGCAATTAGCAAAGCAAATTTCCGATCAAAGTGCTTCGACCTCATTTTCTCCAACTACTCAAGCAAATCCTAAGGAGCATTGCAAAGCTATTACAACTAGGAGTGGTAGAGTTTGTGATGAGAAAAAGAAAGTTGTTGAAAAGAAAAAGAAAGTAGTGGAGAGAAAAGATCAAATGGAGAAGGATGAAGAAGTAGTAGTGGAGGAGGTAGTAGTTGAAAAAGATGATGAGGTAGTAGTTGAAAAAAATAATGATGTTGATGTGGAGGATGATTTAGTTGAAAATGATGTTGTAGTTGAAAATGAAAATGAGAATGGTGTAGTTGAAAAGGAGAAAGTGGAGGAAAAGAAGAAGAAAATGAGAAAGGGAAAGGAGAAGGAAGTCACTCTTCCATTAAGAAACTTACCTTATCCTCACCTTCCCTCTAAAAAGGATGATGCTAAGCACTATGCTCGGTTTATGGATATTTTTAAGCAATTGCAAATTAATATTCCATTCACCGAGGCATTAGAGAAAATGCTGAAATATGAAAAATTCATGAAGGACATATTGACAAAAAAGAAGCGGTACACGGATCAAGAAACTATAATGGTTGATGCAAGTTGTAGTGCGATAATTCAACACACTATTCCAAAAAAGGAAAGTGATCTGGGGCGTGTAACCTTACCCGTTACCATTGGGGATGTCTATGTTGGTAAAGGATTGATTGACTTGGGATCAAGTATCAATTTGATTCCATTATCCATTATAAAGAGGTTGGGGGAGATCGAATTAAAGTCTACAAAAATGACGTTGCAATTCGCGGATAAGTCTATTACTCGCTCGCATGGTGTAGCTCTAGACTTGTTGATAAAAGTGGACAAATTCTTTTTTCCGGTTGACTTTGTTGTGATAGATATGGAGGAAGATGTGGATGCACCTCTAATTCTAGGCCGTCCATTCATGAAGACGGCTAGAATGATGATTGACATTGATGACGGTTTAATGAAGGTGAGGGTTCAAGATAAAGAAATTTTCTTTAATCTTTTTGAAGCAATGAATCATCCAATTGATAAGAAAAATTGCTTCAAAATTGATGTTATCCAGGAAGCAACCCAAGAAGTGAATGATGATGATGATAGTCGAGATCTTGAGGAGTTTTTGGAAGGAATGGAGATTTCCAAGGAAATGCACCCATGGGAGGAAGAAGTGGAAATTTTGAAAAATGACCCTAAAGATGAAGAGCCAAAACTTGAGTTAAAAGCACTACCATCTCACTTGAAGTATGTGTTTCTTGAGGAGGGAGGTAAGAAACCCGTAATTCAAGTCTTGAAATCTAACAAAAGTGCGATTGGTTGGGTTTTAGCCGATTTGAAAGGCATAAGCCCGGCCTATTGTATGCATAACATCATGATGGAGGAATAGTACATACCAGTAGCCCAACCTCAGAGGCGTTTGAATCCGGTGATTAAGGAAGTAGCTCGAAAAGAAGTGGTGAAGATGTTAGAAGTGGGGATGATTTATCCGATCTCGGATAGTACTTGGGTGAGCCCGGTGCATGTGGTTCCGAAAAAAGGAGGTTTGACGGTTAAGTCGAATGATAAGGATGAATTAGTGCCAACAAGAAAAGTAACGGGATGGAGAATGTGCATCGACTACCGAAGGCTTAACAAAGCAACAAGGAAGGATCACTTTCCTCTTCCGTTCATGGACCAAATGTTGGAAAGGATCGCGGGTCAACAATATTATTGCTTTTTGGATGGTTACTCGGGGTACAATCAAATATCGGTGAATCCGGAAGATCACGAGAAGACGACTTTCACATGTCCTTTTGGAATATTCGCGTATAGACGTATGCCCTTCGGCTTATGTAATGCGCCGGCAACATTTCAAAGATGCATGCAAGCCATATTTGCCAATTTGATTGAGAAAATGATTGAAGTTTTTATGGATGATTTCTCCGTCTTTGGAGCGTCATTTGATTTGTGCTTGGAAAATTTGAACACCGTCTTGAAGAGGTGTGTGGATACCAATTTGGTCTTGAATTGGGAAAAATGAAATTTCATGGTGACTGAGGGAATTGTCCTTGGACACAAAATATCTTCAAGAGGAATCGAGGTTGATAAAGCAAAAATTGATGTGATCGAGACGCTTCCAACACCTACCAATGTCAAAGGCATTCGGAGCTTTCTAGGACATGCGGGTTTCTATCGAAGATTCATCAAAGACTTCTCAAAGATAGCCAAGCCTTTGAGCAACTTGCTCAACAAAGATAAGTCCTTCTTATTTGATAGAGATTGTTTAATGGCTTTCGAAAAATTGAAAGAAAATTTGATAAATGCACCCATAATCACCGCGCCTAATTGGAAACTTGATTTCGAATTGTGTGTGACGCAAGTGATTATGTGGTGGGAGCCGTGCTCACAATTGTATATGCATTAGAAAAGTTTCGTCCTTATCTTATTGGTTCAAAAGTAGTGGTTTTCACGGATCATTCAGCGATTAAATATTTGCCAAACCGGACTCTAAACAAAGGTTAATCGATGGATTCTTCTTTACAAGAATTTGATTTAGAGTACGAGATAAAAGGGTTCGGAGAATTTGGTAGCAGACCATTTATCTCGCCTAGTGAACGTGAAAATTACCGACAAAGAGAAGGAAGTGAAGGAGGAGTTTCCGGATGAAAAGCTGTTTGCAATCCAGGAGCGGCCGTGGTTTGCCGACATGGCAAATTACAAAGCCGCGAGATTAATGCCGGAGGATTTAACATGGAATGGCGAAAATTCTTGGCGATGCCAAGTATTATGTTTGGGACGAACCTTATGT
Organism: Vicia sativa; assembly: GCA_021764765.1. Classification (NCBI taxonomy): domain Eukaryota; kingdom Viridiplantae; phylum Streptophyta; class Magnoliopsida; order Fabales; family Fabaceae; genus Vicia; species Vicia sativa. The sequence continues at coordinate 49,900,320 of CM038793.1, read as the reverse complement.
TTTTAGGTTGAGTAGTGATGGGTTGTTAAGAAGGTGTGTGTCTAATGAGGAAGCCAAAGATATTCTTTGGCATTGTCACAATTCCCCTTGTGGGGGACACTATAATGGATTGCGAACGGCCACCAAAGTCCTACAATCAGGATTTTATTGGCCTTCGCTATTTAAAGATGCTTATGCTCATGCTAAGTTTTGTGATAAATGCCAAAGAAGTAGCGGTATAGGCAAGAGGGATGAGATGCCTTTGAACAACATGTTGGAAGTCGAGGTATTTGATTGTTGGGGAATTGATTTTGTCGGTCCATTTCCGTCGTCGTTTTCAAATGAATACATTCTTGTGGATGTTGATTACGTGTCTAAGTGGGTGGAGGCCATTGCTTCACCGAAGGCCGACGCCAAAACCGTTATAAATTTTTTAAAGAAAAACATTTTTTTCTCAGTTTGGTGTGCCTCGGGTTTTAATTAGTGATGGCGGGTCGCATTTTTGCAATACACTGTTACAAAAACTTTTGAAACAATACGGTGTAAAGCATAAAGTGACAACTCCCTATCACCCGCAAGCGAATGGTCAAGCCGAAGTGTCAAACAGGGAAATTAAAAAGATTTTGGAAAAAACTGTTTCGGGTTCTCGAAAAGATTGGTCACAAAAATTGGATGAAGCTTTATGGGCGTATCGAACCGCCTATAAAGCTCCTATCAGACTAACCCCGTTTCAGGTTGTTTATGGCAAGACTTGTCACCTCCCTGTGGAGATGGAGCACAAAGCTTTATGGGCCCTCCGATTCTTGAATTTCGATCCTTCTTTGGCGGGTGATAAGAGAAAAGTGCAACTTGTGCAATTGGATGAAATGCAAGATGGAGCGTACCATTCCAACCGGATGTACAATGCAAAAGTGAAAGTTTCTCATGACAAAAAGATCAAGCACAAGGAATTTCGACCGGGGCAAAGTGTCCTCCTGTTTAATTCCCGGATGAGACTTTTTCCGGGAAAACTTAAGACAAAGTGGTCCGGTCCTTTTCTAATCAAGGAAGTGAAAGACTATGGTGTCGTTGTTTTGCAAGACCCTGAGGGAAAAAGCGAATGGACTGTGAATGGGCAGCGTTTGAAACGGTATGTTGGCGGAGAGGTGAGCCGCAACATTGTCGCATCCTACTTTGATGATCCTTGATCATCCTGGACCGTCGAGCTCTACCGATGTTAAACAAAGCGCTTGTTGGGAGGCACCCCAACATTGTAAGTATTTTTGTTGCACTCATTTTGACATGTCCCTTTATTTAATTTGCTGTTTTTTCAAAAATTTCAAAATTATGCAGGTCGCGCTTAGTGCGCATTCTAACCCAAATTACAGAACATTTCGCGCTTAGCGCAGTCTGCGTGATTTTAAAAAAAAATATTTTTCAAAAAACCAGTTTTTCTTGGGCCCAACTTAATCTTGGGTTATATTTAAATAAAATAGGGTTTAGTTTAACCCTTTGTCACTTTTCCCTCTTCACTCAAAACTCTCTCAAAGAAAATTCAAAAACCCCAACCCCAAATCAACAAATTCGTGTGAACTCCTTGTTCCAATCATCAACCCAAGCATCTAGGTATGTTATTCTATGGTTTTCCCTTTTCAATTTCGTTGTTTTCTACTGTTTAGGTTTGATTTTAGAAACCTAGGTTTTGAAATTTAGGATTTTTCTCTTAGGATTAGGTTGTTTAGATTGTAGAGATTGCTTAGGTTATGATTTTCGCTCATAGTAGGCTTGATTCCTTGAGGAATTTCTGTTTTTACAGAAGAATTTTTCTGGAAATCGCAGAGCGCGCTCAGCGCGGTCTGCAGAATTCTGAAAAATTCTTCTGCTGTGTTTTTGAATTGTCCGTTGTGTCTGGATGCTTTGGTTGATTGGTTTCTACTGCTGTTTGCATGATTTGTCTCTAACGGGCATCTTGGTGTCAATTTTCGTTGATTTGTGTGTTGTTTTCAGATGGCTCCTAAACGACCGCGTGTTTCTTCCATCGGGGCTGGATCCTCTCGATCCACTCCATTTGATGGTGATCGGTTATTGGGGCCTGCTCAAGAGGCAAGGTATAAAGATCTCGAGGAGCGGAACATTTGGACCGAGCGGATCATCCGGCTCCGAGAGCAGGGCCACTACCATACTCCTGATGTTATCCTGGATAACTATGGTTTGGGTGTTCTATGTGAGCCCCAGACTAAAATTAATGTTGAGCTAGTCAGGGAGTTCTATGCCAACGCCATTCCTACTGAGGGGCGTGATTTCCCGTTCACTTCTGTTGTGAGGGGCAAGTTGGTCTCCTTCTCTCGCACTGCTATCAACAATTACCTGGGCATTAATTGGACAGCCCCGGAGGATGAGTTGGATATCTATCATGAGCACCTGGCTCGTGGTAATTGGGACCATGACATGTTGCGGAGGAAGTTGTGTTTGTTCGGGCACTCCTACAAGCTTAATAGGGCTGGCCAACAACTGAAATTCAATCGGTCCAACCTTAAAACAAGTGCCCGTGTGCTGATGTGTGTGGCCCTTTATAATCTGAGATCTAGAAGCCACACATCCTCTATTCCCATGGAGACCGCCGGCCTCATTTATTATATGCTCGATGAAGCTCAAATTGATTTCGGCCGGTTGATCGCTAATGAGCTGAAGAGGGTCGCATTGAGTTATACCTCTAGAGGGGAGCGTACACTACAAGAAAATTAGTGTTTAACGACACAAAAATTGTGACAGTTATGTGACAACTGTCGTAATTGACATATAGAGACAGTGTTTACGACAGTTGACACCAACCGTCCCTAATATTTATTTTGCGATGGTATAATTAACCATCATAATATTATTATTACGACGGTAAAACAACCGTCGGCCCCCATTTAACACTTTTAACATTGGTTTTTCACCAACGACTTGTCACGACGGTAAAATTAATCGTCCTAAAAGGCATATCACGACGGTAAAGCACCCGTCGCACCCTTAAACCTTTCACGACGGTAAAATTAACCGTCCTAAAAATCATTTCATGACGGTAAAACAACCGTCGCACCCAAAACCTTTAAAAATTCTCAATGGGCACGACGGTAAAACACCCTTCGCCGTAAAAAAGTTAAAAAAAGCTCTTATATACGTAAAACACCAATTCACTTTTTCTCTACTCCTGCGTTCATGCCCTTCTTCTTCATGCCATTCTTCTTCACACCGAAAGAAATCCCCTGACACCGAAAGAAATCTCTTCAAACCGCTCATCTTCACACCAAAAAACGCACATCAAGCATTTTAACATCCTCTGCGTTCATCTCTTCAAACACAGTAAGTTTTATGTATCACTTTTTGCATTGTTCTCATCTCTCTCATTCTCTGCCATTGATTTCAACATTGGAGATTCACTTGAATCTTATGGTTGAGCTCTTTGTGTTGATTGATTTTGAGTTTCAATATATTGAATTGATGTTAGGTTTTCTAATTTGTTGTTTTAGGGTTTTATTTCTTTTTATGATTTTTTAGGTTATCTTTAAATTGAAATATTGTACTGTTGTAGTCGAATTTGTGCTTGTTTGTTTCAACTTATTTAATAAAAATAAGTGATTGATGAGAAATTATAGTTGGAACTGTATAGCCACACCACCCTAATCACAGTAGTCCCATGTTTCTCCCGCTCGAACAAAAATGCGTCGAAGCAATATAGTCCACAATGAAGAAACCATTTGACATAAGCATTGGTCTTTTTTTCCTTCCTAGTAATTATACCAAACCATCTCAATGCTTGGAATACATGAATCTAAAGTTCCCCTAACAAATTTTGAATGGCATCAGTTTATGAAGTAGAAACTCATGTATCCTTTTTTGGGGTTCTATAATACGAATATACTGTAATATGTTTGCCTATTGGGTGAGGGAGTCTGGTTGGCAAGCAGACTAAGGTGTATGCTGTAGAAGATGGTGGACAGGAACTTTCAAGAAAAAGAGGGTAATGCTACAAGTCTTATATAGGATGGCATTGCAGTGCTGAATCCAATCCTGTTTTGAGATGAGATAGAACATGTCAAACTCTAGAAACAATCTTAACCTATGTAGTGAATGAAACAGAAACCTTGCCTAGACTAATGTTGGTCAACAGGTTTCTGAATGTATGAGCCACAGCCAGCGGAAAAATTGCCGCAAACTTTGAAACAAACACAAACCTATCAATCAGTAAGCAAAGCAGTTTTGACAGCATTTTCCCACATTTTACCACAGTATAAAGGTTTGCAGCATAACTCCAACCGTGATCGCAGTTGAAAACCATGAATTGGACTGGTCAATTTTCATCGAAACTGTATTATCGCAATCTGCCAATTTTCTTGTAGTGTAGAAGCATTCTTGTTGGAGTATTGAATTGAATTCTAATGTTATGTTGGATGTACTTTTTTTTTGAATAAGTTAATATTGGATGTTGTCTTTGCTCAATTGGATTGTGTTTCAAGCTATTTCCCTTTTGGTGCCCAAATTATTCAACAATATTATATGGTACTGTTGCATTCCAGTGCTGCCTTTGAATGTATGCATAGTTCAAGTTAAGCTTGTCTATAATTATTTTTGTTCCATTGGAAGGGAAATGGATCCTTTACACTCTATATCTCTCATGACAACCAGTGATATAACTAGTGGTCATAGTACATTTACTTTAGCTATGTTTTTTGTGTCATTATGAATAATATGATAAAGTTGGGATAAACTATTTTCCACTTTAAGGTTTAGTCACTATACTGTCATCATGTCCACAGAAAAATGTGGAGCCATTAGCTTTACACAGAGTGGGATATTATGCGGTCTTTAATTTCTAGTCTAGATAAGATGTTAGTAATGGATTGTTGTTCCTATGGTGTTGATTCACTGTTAAAGATCTTTTTACATTTTGAAAATGGATGACTCTATTTAATTATGATAGAGATAGAGACAAATGAAAGATTAGTTGAATTATTGTAAATAACAGAAATAGGATGAAACTGAGAGACAAATTGAGACTTACTTTAGTTTTATTAACTAGTTTTATTAGTTAGTGTTTTAAAAACTAAATCAAATTGATCGGTCACACTCGTCGAACTTGGAATCGCCTAAATAATCGGTTTGATTTGATTATTAGATTAAATATGTCGCTGGACCGATTAGAATCGATGAAAACTAATATAAATTGGTGAAATCAAAAAAATTGCCTATTTTCTTAAACAATGATTTATCGATGAAATCTTGAGTCTTGAATTAGTAATAATCTTGATTCTTAAACAAAATGCATATATCAATAATGAAGTACTGAATTAGTAAATAGAAGAAGTATATTGAGTGTGAATTTTCACTAGTGTTGTGCTTACTCTTTAGTTGTAGAGTTTGCCAGAAAAGCAAAGCCTTAGAGTTCTAGCGGGGTTGCTCTATAATCAGTTCCTTCAGAATAGAGACTTCTTGGTGAAAATGTCCTTAGAAAAGCAAAGGCTAAAGCCCATACCATACTTAAATGTGTGAATTCTAACATCTTGCTACGAAATGTACTTCTTGGTCGAAACTTTTGTTTCATTATCATTCGATCTCGAAAGAGTGCCTTTTGGCTTTATCCTTGTTGGAGTGCAGGCTAATTCTTGAAAGCAGACTACTCCTACCGCTACTTTGAAAAACTACGATTCTCATCCTCAAGCCAACTCGTTTTCTTTACATCGGGGTGGGTAAAGCGGCGGGATCGGGATAGGCATTAGAGGATTTGAGAGTGCCCTTATATCTAGTTTCTCCACTCTGTTGTTGAGCTACTTCGTTCCTATCTTGTAATACTATTAAACTCCTGTAGCAAGAAGGAGAGAGGAAGGAAGTTGGTCACTGAAGTAAACAAAAGCGGTATTGTGGTGAAAGAGTTTCAAATCGGTGTTCGCGATTGAGGGCTCGAAGAGGCTAGTTGACTCACTATAGCTATAGTCTCAATCGGTAACCAACCAAAGCGCATGCATAACTATGGCTTCCATTTATGCAAGCATTCTCATTCACAAGCCCAAAAAGCAAGCGGTCTCTTAGCACCCGACCCGGTAGTCCCTTACCTATAGCCTTCCTTGGACCATAGGGGTTACCCTATAGAAGTAGTTTCCTTCCCACCTTAGCAAGAATAGCATTATTAGCCTCTCTAGTAGTTCTAATGCCAAGACCTTCATCTCTCTTCCTTAAAGGAACTTTGTCCCACCCACAGGTGCATCGCATTTTAGTAGGATTCGAGACCATAAAAGTTTCTATTGATTTTGTCCGGTACAAGTATGAGCAGGCAGTAAAGTAGTTTGCATAACATAGTAAGGAAGGGAAGTAGTCATAGCCTGAATAAGAGTAGCTCTCCCAGCGGGGTTAAGGCATTTTTCCTTCCATCCTTGCAACCTCTTTTGAACTCTTTAAGTGATGTAGTTGAAGGTACTCTTGCTAACTTTTGAGTAGAACTGCTACCCGTTTGACTTGAAAACAGACTCGAATCGATGCAAATTATATTGAAAACGAAAATCCTATAAGAAACCGAAAAGCATTAACGTACCGTATAGTGTAATAGGTAAACGTGTGAATGTTGAATATAATGATTAAACTTGAATAGAGTAATTAATGCAACATATATAAACTGGATGCTATTGATTTTGCATATCCACTACATGGAAACTTTAGAGTGGTAGGCTCCCATAGGATCACGCTGAAACTATAAACATCACATATATGCATTTGAAATGAAAATTAACAGAGTTATGCTGAAAAGACACAACTATTGATATAACTTTGTCATATTATCTATAAAGCATTAAATAATTTATCACCAAAGACATGGAAAAATGAAATTCCACACTTATTTAAGAATATTCACTCCAGACAACTATTGTTTACCTAATTTAGAACAGAATTAGAATGTTGACTGCCCAAATGGGAAGTCCTTTTAAAGGAGCTTTGTTGATACCATCTGCTCTTTATGCAAAATATTTGAACAATCTTTTACAGTCACAGCTCAATACCTAATATTGTATTGCCCAAACCCTTATGGCAAAAAAATGTCGAAGTTGGATTTTATGGACTACAAGAAGGAAAGATAATAAATGACAAAAATTGGAAAATTGGTCTAACTCGACCAAAGTGTTGATTCTCTATTTGTTAGGTTAAATAGAATTTATAACCTGTAAAGAATTGGAACTATAAGAGGATTTCCATTTGATAAATCTATGATTTCTACCAACTATTGATATGCTGCTTTGGTTTTTGTTGCAGGCAACTTTTCTCTTCCACTTGCTTCGCTGCTCTTCAAACCCTCGTGCGTCTTTGAGGTTTGATTTCATTCTTAAATTTGAGTGTGCCTTTACTATATCACTGTTTAATAGTGTTAGACTAAAGAATTTTATATTGAAAATAATTTTGCATGTGAATAGGATTTTAAGTTTAAATCATATATTTATCTATGTAGATATGAAGTATTTATCCATATATACATTACATTACTAATTGATATCACAAGGCTTCACCTATAAACTTGTTATGTAGTGTGTAAAAACAAATTAAACAACCAATAATAAAACTCATCTCTTTTATTTTTCTATTGTTTATATTCAAAATAACATGTTCTCGTAAGTACTAGAATTCTGAAAATATAATTTTTTTTTGAAGAAATGGATAAGTCATGGATTATTAAGCCACAATCATCGATTGCGTATCAAAAAGGGATACAAGAATTTATTGATTTTGCATTTAAAGGTGCAAAAGAAAGCGTAATATGTCCTTGCAAGCGTTGCGGTTTGGAAAATTAAAGAGTAGGAGTGACATGTTCGACCACTTAAGTTGGTCACCATTTCCATGAGGATACACCATGTGGATCCATCATGGAGAGTCTTTTATGCGATCTAGTACTATCTCCCCGATACTACTCCAAGTATGGTAGAAGATACTAACATTGTCGAAGAACCTATTCAGAACATGATCAACGATGCATTTGGAGTTTATGGAATCATGCAAATGAAATACCATCTGCGTCAAATTTGGAGATTGAACAAGAAGATTATGTGATGCCAAGCTCAACTCATGAAAGAAACGAAGCCAAGGAGTATTATGAGTTGGCTAGAGAAGGAGAACAACCTTTATATGAAGGGTGTAGACGATATTCAAGACTATCTTTTTTGGTTAAGTTGTACCATATAAAGTGTTTATGTGGATTGAGTGAGAAGGCAATGACAATGATTTTAGAAAATGTGCCCTAACTTTCCTGGGTTAATCATGGGCCTTCTGAAAAGGGCCAAGGTGGTTTTTCCTGTTGTGGGGCACCTGACGATAGATGGGATCATTGATGACAACTACTGTGATCGCTATTGTAGGGCCTTAGATGATAACTCTGCTGCCCGGGTTGTCCCTGTAGCTGCAGCACTTCCTCAGGCCGGTCCAGGTGAAGAATGGAACCGGCAAATGCACTTTGCTCATCAGAGAGCATTTATGTATATGCATGAGAGCATGGAGCGGCGTTGTAGATCAGTGGGGTGAATAACTTCACTCGCACGAGCGGTAGTCTTATGCCTGGCGGGGTCGGGCCAAATCTGAGAGGATGAGGTGGGTGATCTTGATGGTGATGAGCGAGTGATGATAATGGAGAGGCGTTCGATTTTGGTTCGAGACTGGAGATTCCATCCTCGAGGCTTCAGATTGATGATGTTCTTTTATTTTTCTTGTCTTTATTTTTAGCACTTTTAGTTTTTCGTTTTAGTTTCTTTTAAACTTTTGGATTTTGTTGGTTGCCATCCATTTTTAGGATGTGCTTGTAATTCCAATTTGCATTTTGTAGGCATGGAGCCTAAATAATTTTTAGTTTTAAACACCATTTTGGGGTGTCTTTTATTTTATTTTATTTTGTTTTATTATTTTGTTTTATTTTATTTTTAGATTATAGGTTATTTATTTTGAATTGTACTTCTTTTGGTTTGTCCCGGTTTTTCAACGATACTCTAAAGCAAGTAAGTGTGTTTCACCAAAGTGATGGTGATGATATAATTCTCGACTCGATCCACAAATAAGGTACATATTTAATCGTTTTGTAGAATATTAACATGTCTATGAAATTTGTGCTTTATGCAAAATATCTTGGCATGTACAAAAAAATTTGTGTTCACATTCGAATCATTAGGACTTAAACCACAAAGGTGAGAAGCTTTCCACCTTATACCAAATATTGAGTGTCTAATAGTTTTGTTAACTCGTGTGATTCATGCTTAATCTTAATTTGTTTGTGATAATTTGGAAACTTAGAGATGATCAAAGCAATGTTTTGTGCATTATGAGAAAAACCATCAACTCCAAAAGGGCTTCAACTAACCGTGAGTGAATGAATCCTTGTGAACCCTTTTGAGCTTAAATTGTATTTGTAGGATGAATTTATCAAATCAACTAATTGTTAAGTAGGCCACTTAATAGTTTTTGATAATCTTTGAAAATTCAATGATAATTCATTCTATAATTTTTCTTGTTTGTGATTAACCCTTGAAGAGCATGTTCTTGAATAAAAAAAAAGGATTGATATAAATAAAGTTGGGGAGGTTTATCAAAAAGAACCTAGAATTGATGACACAATGATCCTAAAGAAAAAAAATAGAGAAAAAGAAAAATACAAAAGAAGAAAAAATTTGTATATGAAAAGAAAACAAAAGAAAAGAAAAAGGAGGATCATTGTGTGAAAAAGAAAAGTGGTTGTGAATAATAAGAAGGAAGTGGGAATTAGTTGTGAAATTCTCTTCATACTCTTTAACCCAATTTGTTTCAATGGCTTTGTACTTAAATATCCCTTGTTTCTAACCTAAGTCAAGTTACAACCCTTGAAAGTCCTTAGTGATCTTTGTTTCCATTTTGTCATTTAACTTGTTTCGATGAATGCATGAATTATTCTGGATGTGCATGACTATTAGTGAGAGTGTTTAGTCCTTTGTAAATATTGCATTTTGTTCCTCATGAATATTGAAGAAATCATTAGGTGATTCAAGTGTGAACATATCTTTTATTTTGTCTACATGTGTTGATATATTGTGTTTAGAACTTAATTCATATCCATGTTGTGTTTCGAAGAAGCGATCAATGTGTGCTTTTGCCGGGTATGTTGAGTTTGAACCATCATTCTTGTGTGAGTTGCATGCTTACATTTTGTTTCTTCTTGCTTTGTGAGATTATTGACTTTTGTTTGAGGACAAACAAAGAAGTAAGTTGGGGAGAGTTGTTAAGGACCAAATTGTAGCTATTTTGTACATGATTTTGTGGTCCTTAACAATGCCTTTTTAATTAATTAGTAGTATTTATTCTAGTATTTTGGTTTAATTATGTTTTATTTAGTTTTTGTTTATAATATATTATTTAACTTAGTTTACTTTTAAATTGTAGGTTTTTAATATTGATTCTCTCAAGCTTTGATTCAAGGACACTTGAAGAGCTTTTGGGATGATTATTTTTGAATGAATTTTTGGAAGAAGGAGCATGCGGTCGCTCAGTGTGATTGCATGGTGCATCAAATAGTGCGGTCTAAAAAGGACCATGCTTTCACCTTTTGGCCACCAACTCTATCATTTTGGCTTTTGGTGTGTTAGGCAAGGGAGCTTCACTTCATCATCATTATCTTTCATTGTTGTAAAAATGAGGTCATAGAATTAGAGAGAAAAACATAGTTATTCTTCTTGATTCTTGAATGTTCATCATCTCCTCCAACAATCTTGTGAGCAAAGCAACCATGGAAATGTGTGGCTAAGTTCTTTTGTGTCAACATTGGACGTAGTTGATCTAACTAGTATGTATTTCTTTTAATCCATTTGTGTATGGACATGGTTGATGATTAATATAGTTGAATATCTTTGTTCTTCATCTTTATGCTTTGAATCTTGTTTGAAAAAGGATGCTTCAAAGTAGACCTAGGATATTCGTCCACTAATGAACAAATGCTATAAATAGATTTGTGTGTTAGTGTTTACAAGTATTGAGCTTAATGTTTATCATGTCAATAGTTGTGGTGAGAAATCATTCAAGGATTAACATGATAAAACTCACAATCTTGGTGAGAAATCAACAAGATTGAGAGGATATGTATTTATGGAAATCATCAAACTAGTTCATCACTTGATTAATAGAATGCATATGAAATTAGGTCAATGAAACTAATCTTGACATGCTTCCATCAATTAAAAACAAACTCCAACTCTCTTGAATCCAAACCATAACTCTCTTTTGAAAAGACTAATTTAGTTACTTGCTTGGAAATTCATGATACTAGTAGCTTAGGAAACAAACCCTTTGGTTACTTAAATCTTAAAATACACTTTGCTATTGAAAGACTACAATATACACCAATCCCTGTGGAATCGATAATTAAAAATACTTGTTCGCGGAATATTCCTACAACACATTATCTAATGGTCCACATTATTTTTCTTTATTTTAATTTTTGAAACCTGATTTGGTGTGAAAACTAATGATGTCCATATCAAGCACAGTGCATGTGATCCTTTGGATCTGCTTACTCACGCGTTTTGACTGTGATTTAATGGTCCATATATTTTTGGTTTTATTTTATTTTCTGATTTTAATATTTAATTGTTTTAAACTTCAAAAATTCATTTTTGACTCAAAAATTATGAAAAAAACAAAAATACTTTCAATTATTCTCTTTATGATTTTTATTTTTTTCATAATTTTATTTTCAGATTTGATATTTTTTATAATTTTTCTCTTCTACTTGAGTTATTAAAATGTTTTAAAATACTTTCTGACATTTTAAAATTCTGAAAGAATCAAGGAAGGATCCAATCGTCTCTTAACAAATATTGGTTACCTCATTTTATTTTTTATTTTTTATTTTTTATTTTACTATTTTTCCCAATTTTTGGTTTATTTTACCACTTTCTTTTATTTTGCAAATAATTTTTTACTTTTAAATATTCTAAAAAATTTGTCAACACTTGTTGACCCTTTTTTGACCTTGGACAATCTTCTTGGAATTTTATTTTGATGTATGGATACCATTATGTATTTCATCAATAAAATCCAATTTAATAATCCTTTTCAAACCATTTTTAATTATTTTTTTAATTTTTTTATTTTTTTAATATTTATTTCTAATTTGGATTCATTTGGAGTCATAAATATCCTCAACATCAATGGAACTTGGGTGTTGATAGGTCTCATGACCAAATCCACCAAGATAGTTGATTGATTTTAACAAAGTCAGATCGAATGAATTCATCTGACGCATTGATGATTTTGTGACTTGTCCCTTCCCTCTTCATCTTATCCCATTCTTTTCCTTTTTTACATGTGTGACAAATATTAGAGGATGATCTACATATCACTCCTCTTATTTTCTTTTTCAACACATAAATTATGTTTGACCGACCTCGTTGTAGGGTGACCTCTATATAAGTGACTTGACGATTGCTTAACATAGCTCTACATTTTGTCCTGATTCAGAAAATGATCAATTGGTGGCATAAACTTCATGTTTAAACAAAGCCATAAAAGATTGTTTGAGTTTTGACTTTGGTTCAACACTTGTGAAACTTGTCATGTAGTCGCTATGATTCTATTAAGCTTCTGATAAGTTTCACTAACTTTGTCCATCTGAAACTCTCAATCATCTTTGATCAAATGTTGAGATATTTAATTGTTCCAAACAGATGATATACTTGACAAAAAGCAATTGAAACTTGTCGTGTAGTCGCTATGATTCTATCAAGCTTCTGGCAAGTCCTCATGCGCAAGCTTTGACACGATCATTCATCTAACCTTACTAATTACTAACAATTGACCTTATTTTTATGCTTTTACTTTTTGCCTTTATTTTACATCTTTATTTTTTGTGCCTTTACTTTTTATGTTTTTTACTTTATGCATTTTATTTTAGCAATTACATTTCATGTCATTTTCTTTGCTCATTTGAGCATTTTACTTTCTTGTTATTTTGAATTTGCTCACTTGAGCTTTATTTTTTCTTTGGAAAACATTTAATAATCCAACTTAAACACAAAACAATTTCTTAATTTTTGTTCTCGGACTTGGTTACTTTTCCCTATGCTCAGAGATTATGTGAATCTAGTGTTATTCTGTCTATGCTTGGGTTATTTTTTCTGTATGCAAATTTTTCTGTTTGTACTCGTATATGAGTGGATTTCCTCTAAATACAGTTGTTACTCTGCCTGTTTTTCTGAAGACATGATTTTACCTGAGGCATAGATTCATCTGAGACTTGGTATTTTAATTCTGTTATTGTTTATTGGCTTGTGAATTCAAAGGATGGGAATATGGTATTGCCTTCTTGATGTCAAGTACTGGTTTCTCACATGGTTAGGTCTTTCTTTACCCTCACCTTTTAACTTTTGTACATAGGTTAGCTTCTTCATTTTCTCCCACATTCTTTAACTAGTCGGTTATCCGTGCGTTCGCACGGCTACATTGATGGTTTTAAAATATGTTTTAAAATAAATATTTAATTTATAATAAAATGTCTAAAATTTTTTTTATCATATGATATAATAACAAAAATGTTGAATCCCCAAATATTAGTTTATTTAATTTTACAAAAATAATTAGTAGAAAAAAATATAATTCAACAACGAAATTTATCACACAATTGTATGTTCAGAAAAAAAAATATTTATTTGATGTTGAGAAAAAAATATTATTAAAATATTTATTTATTAAATGTTAAATGTTATTTCAAATAGAAAGTCATGGCAGAGTTATCATAAGATTGAGCTTCAATTAGACAACAGGAAGCTCGGTGGCATGATTAGAATGGAGCAACGAGGCTTAGAGGAATTTTGTCTCTTATTCCTGAAGATATTGTTGTCAGATTTACTCATATCTTCCGTGAGGCTAATAGGTGTGTAGACGCTATGGCTAAGATAAATTGTTCGACTTATAGAATTTGCAGATTGTACTTGCCCAACATTATTGGAATCACTTCTTTTGAGTGATTTAGATGGAGAAGGTGTCATTAGTAATTTATTTTTGTAGTTTCCTTTTTTGTTGGGCTTAGGCCCATCCTTTGTTCAAAAAAAATATTCCACACACATGTTTAATAAAAATGAAATGCAAGAATATAAATGAAGTGTATATTTTTGTTTTTAAAATATAAATAAGAAAAATAAAATTATTTTACCAAAATAGTTTTTTATTTTAAAAAATAGATATATTTAAAATATAAAACAAAATTGTTTTACATCAATAATTTCCATATATATCTTTAAAAAATTTATATCTTAAATTTAAAAAAAATAGATATATAAATAATTAGAAAAACAACACATTTTTGTGTGTGTTGGGATTAATACATTATTTTACTTTTATGTTCTTTATTTGTAAAAAAAAAAGTAATAATTTGTGCGCTCGCACGAATTTTGGGTATGTTTACCCGTGCGTTCGCACGATTTTTGGTATGATTACCAGTGTATTCGTACGAATTCTAGTATATTACCCGTTCGTTCCTACAGATACTGGTATATTACTTGTCCATTCGCACGGGTTCCCACGAACTTTGATATCAAAATTATTTGAATCAATAACATTATTTTTTCTTTATAAATATTAATTTTGTTTTGACATTATATACAAAAATAATTGAATCAATAATAAACTTGTTTTCGTTATTATTTAATTTTTTTGACATTATTTACAAAAGTAATTGAATCAATAATAAACTTGTTTTTGTTATTATTTTATATTTTGATAAATAACTTTATTTTCCTGATTTCATATAATTTGGTGTATTTGATTTATAATGTAATAAACATGAAATGATAGGAAAACAAAATTGTTTAACTAAAAAAATTATTTAGTTTAAAAGAGATAATAAATCGATGCCTATAATTTTTTCGTATATAAAAAATATTTGAATCAATAGTAAACGTGTTCAAATATTATTTAATTATTTGATCAATATCTTCATTTTTCCCGTTGCGTAATTTTCATATTGGGAGAAAATATAATATATTAAAATTTTGAATAGATATAATTTTCACGTTTGAATTAATAATTATATATTAGTTTTAATTTTGTGATAGTAAAATAATTAAGAATATTTCATATTATCATTCAATTTTGATACTATTTAATTCATAAGTTATTTATGTATTTATTCTAGATCATAATACTATTCTATAATCTTGTAAATTTTTATATTATAATACATTATCTTTTGTAATCTTAAATTTTTAATACATTTCACCTGTCATATTTTATGTCTCATTTTATTAGTATTTTCGTTTGTTATCTTAAATTGTTAATGCATTTCACCCGTCATGTTTTATGTGTCATTGTATTTGTATCTATAATGAAATTCATTTATATTGTATTATCATTTTGTACCAGAAAAAGATTGTATGATTAACATTAAAGTACTCTTTCAATTAGGAGTGTTCATGGGTGCAGGTGAACCCACGAACCCACTGACCCAAACCAAACCAACTCATAAATTACCCTAACCCATTCATTTACAGGTATATCCAATTCAACCTAAACAAACTCGTATAGTTTTGGTTCGGGTATCGAGTTTGAGTTTCACAACCCACTAACCTGTTGACCTAACCCATTGATGTGTCATTACTCATTGATAATTCCTCAAGATTATAAGTTTGAAAGAATAAAATATATTTTAATTATACAAATCACATAATTAATAAAAAATGTGATGTTGAACTATAATTTACTAATTTAAATTTAAATTTTATATTTATAATAGATTAAAAATAGAATAATTTGAATAGAAAAATAGAGTTGTCTTTGAGTAAAAAAATTTATCCGCATTCTGAAAATTTAGAATAGAATTTAAATGATTAGAATTAAAAATAATATAAAAATTTAAAATCAATTATAGTAAAATTTCTCTATTTAATAATTTATTTATATAATACTAATTGATCCAACTTTATTATTTTCTAATACTAAAATGAGAACCTCTGAATATAATTTTATCACATAAATAGATTCCAATTTTATTTTGTCAAAAAGATATATCAATAGATAGAAATATCAATTAAAAAAAATTCATGGTAAGTTAAAATACACTTTGCAGTTTTAATAAAAGGTCATATGTTAGTAAGTTAAAATACACTTCCATGGTTAGAAGAAAAAAAGAATACAGTAAAAAGTTTTTGTGTTAGATTTTGGTAAGTCAAAATACTCTTAAAATTAAAAGAATATAAAAAATAATAATATGAATTCTACTTTAATTCCTCCATTTAATAATTGATTTATAAAAATTAAATGATCCAACTTTATTATTTTTTACTTCTAAAAAAACGTCTGTAATATACTAAAATTAAAATCATACCATTCATGTCAGTGTTTATTCAAAATCAATCTAAAATCGTTAATATTTTTTTAAATTAATTTTTTATTTTATTTTTATAAGCATGTTTTTATACTATTTCAATACTTAATTATACACATTTTGATAATTTGATATATATTTACAATTGCATTTTCATATTCTATTTGCATTTTATATGTGAAAAAAAGAATATTATATATTTAACTCAATAAAAATAACAAATAACAAAATTATTAGACCCATTTTAATTAAAAAATGGCTATAAAGACCAAAAAGTATATAAACCACTAAGAAATTTGGTACCACTAAAATTTTATATGATCTTTGGATTTCAAAACAAAATGAAAAGAACCTTATCATTCTTACAAAAGTCTATATTATTAAAAAGCTCATTCTATCTGAAACAAGAAAACTATTTCATTCACCAACTAAAAAAGAATAGAAGAAAATAGTTTAGAGAATACATGATCAGTAACTCTCTGAGAGTAGCATCTTTACAAAAAATTAATAGAACAAAAAATACTCACTGTTAAATAAATAAATAAACCCGTTAAGTTATAACTGATCTTGAACAAAATTTTCAAATTTCAGAATCAATTCTTACGCAGAACTGTAACAACACCTCCAGCTTACACTTCAAATTCGCCTTCTCCAACGCGATCTCACAGATTCAACATAAACACTTAGGTGGAAAAGGAGATGATGAAGAAAACGATGGGAAAAAGGAGAAGAACAAAGACGCAAATCTTTCTTTAATCAACAAAAAAACCAAAGTTTGATATACATTAGACCGAACAATACAACAAACACAAACAATACCAATAAATAAACGAAATAACAGATCTAACTATAACATATAAAAACCTACGAAGACAGGTATTCAACATAGTAAAAAAGAAACCATGAAAATGAATTTAAAATAAGATGGGTATCAAACACAAACAACTTACAGAGAAGAAGGTGATACAAATAAAGCTGAAATCATGTCTATTTATAGGGGAGGAAAAAGGCAGATTGTTTGGAAGATGAAAAGTTTAGAACATATCAAAGGATTTTGAATAATCAATATTTGTTATTACTAAAGCAAGGGAAAAGTATTTAAATTTAAACAGGTTATATCAATTAAAACAAAACTCATGAAGAAAGCGTGTAAAATCCCGCCAATAAGATACAATTGTTTTGAAATAATGTCATGTGATTGGACGGAATCATAAAAGTGTAATTTTGTAATTTTGAGATGATACTTATGCTATTTATTAGTGATGAATATTTAAATAACTTTTTTAAGATGTTATTTATGCTATTTATTCCATCAATCTCCTAGTGCATCAACTATTATATTTAAGTAATATTATTTTGAGGGGTTAAAAAATATTAATTAATTTTTTTAATTCCTAAGTTGTATACTTTTATGCTATTTATTCTATCAATCTTTAGTTCATCAACTATTAAATTTTTTTCATTAAAACTTATTATATGTAAATATTATTTTAATTGTATAACTAATAATAACCATAATAATAATAATATTTTAAATATTTGTCTAAAATTGTCAATTCAAATTTGTGTCTTGAACATGTCTTTTCGTACTTAAATATTTCAATCAATATTTATGATTTATTTTTAAATGATTAATCACATCTTCAACCTTCAGTAAAAATTGATTATAACTAAATAAAAAAATCTAATTAACAAAATAAAATATTGACATTTTAACCTAATTTTTAAACTTCAATACTATTTACTATACACATTTTGATATCTATTTACAATTACATTTTCATATGTTATTTGCATTTTAAATTTGAAAAAAAAAATTATATATTTAATTCAATAAAGATAACAAATAAAAAAATTATTATACCAATTTTAACAAAAAAAATTGCTATAAAAACTAAAAAAAGTATGTAAACCATTACAAAAATTTGTAGAACTAAATATTTATATGATCTTTGGATTTAAAAAAAATGAAAAAATATTTTTCTGTTCATTATAAATATTAGTATCAGATTATAAAAAAGAATTCATAAAAAATCAATAAAAAACTGTTAATAAAAGTCAATAAAAAACTGTTAATAAAAACTGTTATAAAAAACTGTTATAAAATAATTGGGATGGTATCACGTGAAACAAATCTAATATTTCTGGTATCTTTAAAAATTATTGGCATTAATTTTAAATACTCAATCCCATTAAAAGTTATTTATTAAATTATTTTATAATCAATTATTTGACATTTTTAAAAAATTGTTATAACACCCCATACATATCATGGCCTAGGATAATACATATATGGCATTGAAATGGTAAACGAAGTCATACATAAGCAACGGAAATTAGATAAGTATTAGTTGATTACAACATATGCCGAAATAGTTATGACCAAAAGATATAAATCCGAGTAAACTAATACAACATCCAAGTACATAGAAGAAGATACAAAAGAAAGGAGCATCTCCAATGAAACATCAACACGAGCTAGACCATCTTACCCTTGCCTTTATCCGGTCTCGAAGATCCTGAAAAATAATAATTGGAATGGGGTGAGATTACTAAATCTCAGTGAGCCTCCCTATCTTAAGGGTTTGCTCGGTTCTACAGGGTACATGCCTAATAAACGGATTCACTGAGAACCCGGGGTTACATCTCACGTCATGGTGCAAGTACAAACAAGGGGAAACACCACCATTGGAAGTCCCATAACTAACCAATGGGGTAAACACATAGTCGACAAACACATTATGCAAACCCGTACCCATGTACGAGGAATCCAGAAGTAAGTTTTACCTTCTATCAGATTACACAAAACCACACCCTCGATGAATTACGCAAGTGCTTTGTGTCAAGAGACTCGTATAAGTCCATCGCATGATGAGTCGGATCACCCCTAAGTGGGATTTCATCCGCGACGAGTACCAGAAGTGACATTCACCTATATGGCGTCACAACCACGTCAATCATCCACACACAGATGAATTACGCAAATACGAAACGTTTTCTTAACGCACGAGTCCACCGGGTGAAAGCCTAATGGTCTTGCCTATATGGCACCATTAGAGGTGAGTTAAGACTACGAAGTGGTATTGCCTACGTGGCACCTAGGGCTGTTCATGGTACAGTTTTGTTAGAAAACTGAACCGAACCAAACCGAACCATTATCTAAAGTTATCCGAACCATACCGAACCGTTTCATTTTTTATAGAACCGAACTGAACCAAAAGTTTTGGTTTGGTACAACGGTTCGGGATTCTGAACTGTACCAAACCATTATAAGACAACGTTTTTTCAAACCAAACCATTTGTTTAATAAAAAAAAATCTATACATTTTTATTTTCGAACTATAATGACTTTTTTTATTTTTGATAATTTTTTTTTTTTAAAAGTGAACTTTTTTTTTTCGGAAAAAATAGCCATTATTTTTTTATTTTCGAAAAAATTCGATTTTTTTTTATTTTCTAAAAAAAACTGAATTTTTTTCTAATTTTTTTTATTTTTATTTTCAGAAAAACTGACTTTTTTATTTAAAAAAAATCGTTTTTTAAATTTTTGAAAAAAAGTCAATTTTTTAAATTTTCAGAAAAAATTGACTTTTTTTGTGGAAAAAAATATTTTTCAAAAAAATCGATTTTTTTTAATATTAAAAAAACTGACTTATTTTTTCTGAAAAAAATTATTATTTTTTTAATTTTCATAAAAACTGACTTTTTTATTTAAAAAAAAGTAATATTTTTTAATTTTTGAAAAAAGTCAATTTTTTAAATTTTCCAAAAAAACTGAATTTTTTTTCCAGAAAAATCAAATTTTTTTATTTTAAAAAAAAATCAATTTTTTTATTTTCAGAAAAAACTGATTTTTTTATCTAAAAATATTAAATATTTTTGTATTTTCAGAAAAATTAAATATTTTTATTTAAATTTTAATTTTTAAATTTTTGAAAAAAAAAGTCAATTTTTTATATTTTCAGAAAAAATTCATTTTTTTTTATTTTCGAAAAAAAATTGATTTTTTTTATTTTCAGAAAAAACTGACTTTTTTATTTTTAGAAAGATTGACTTTTTATTTACAAAAAATCATTTTTTTAATTTTCAGAAAAACTAACTTTTTTATTTAAAAAAAGGTAATATTTTTTAATTTTTGAAAAAAGTCAATTTTTTAAATTTTCAAAAAAACTGATTTTTTTTCCAGAAAAATCAATTTTTTTATTTTCGGAAAAAACTGATTTTTTTATCTAAAAATATTATATATTTATATATTTTCAGAAAAATTGACTTTTTTATTTAAATTTTAATTTTTAAATTGTTGAAAAAAAATTCAATTTTTTATATTTTCAGAAAAAATTGATTTTTTATATTTTCGAAAAAAAATTGATTTTTTTTATTTTCAGAAAAAACTGACTTTTTCATTTTTAGAAAAATTGACTTTTTATTTAAAAAAAATCATTTTTTTTTTATTTTTGAAAAATTTAACTTTTTTATAATTTTCAGAAAAAAAATTGAATTTTTTTTTGAAAAAATTCAATTTTTTTATTTTTCGAAAAAAGTGATGTTTTTTTAAAAATAAATTGACTATTTTTTTATTTTCTGGAAAAAAGTAATTTTATTATTTTCAATTTTTTTTTTGAAAAATATCAACGTTTTTTTATTTTCTAAAATAAAATTCAATTTAGATACTAAAGTATTAACGGTTCGGTTCGAAACTACTTTGAAATTGGTTAATTGCTTAATGGTTCGGTTCTTGAACCATTACCAAAATATAAGTTCAGTTCACTAACCATTAATAATGGTTCAGTTATTTTAACTTCAGTTCGGTTCAGTTTAACGGTTCAGTTTGGTTCATGGTTTTTTTGAACAGCCCTAGGCACCACAACCCCACCATACCAAGCACGCCGACGCTTACGTCCGTTGGAATGCCCTCAAACGGCCTACTCGGAAACGCCGCAATGGTAGCTCAGGTGTGTATAACAAACCGTATATCCAGATAATTACGCCCTGTGGAAACGCCCAATAAATGGCCCACTTGAGTCATCGGAACGGTAATAATAAATTGGACCTTTTCCATAGTCATATGTGATTTACCATCTGATAGCCTAGGTTTACTTTGATTCAGCATAATCCAAACACTTGTGACATCAAGCCAACAAGACAAATTCATCCGAACATTCAACCGGAATGAACAGGAACAAGTAATGATCACATAATTGCATTTCCACATAATGCGCTTCTCAATACTTTGCACGTAATATTCATACATATTCATGATTTTAGCATACAGATGATCATAACATAATATCATACAATTCATAAAATTAGACACACAACAAAGAGGTTTCTGGTCCCTGACACGGACGGAATTACACTCGGGGGATTAAACATACATTTTCTTGAATTCCATTAACACTTATTCAACATCATGCACCTAAACATCCTTTTTCCATAACCTTTGAATGAACTAAAAGCATGATGTATAACCATATTCACAAAGTTCATTAAAATACCTTTCTAACGCTTCCGACTGGGATCCGTTTCGAGTTATAAAACTCAAGTTATGATCGAAACAATAAAATTCATTTTTCATTCAGTGAGCAATCGATTTACACTATATGCAAATCGATTGCACGCTTCAGTTTTTATCCAGAAATCAGTTTTTCAAGGGAGCAATCGATTACAATCCTGTGCAAATCGATTTTCACAGCGAGTCAAAAACGTTTTTTCCTGCATAAAACCAGTTCCAAAGCAACCTAATATATTCCTAATATTCCCCAATGATCCAAATTCGAATCCCATCATGTATCATCATTCTATGG
Source organism: Vicia sativa (assembly GCA_021764765.1). Lineage (NCBI taxonomy): Eukaryota > Viridiplantae > Streptophyta > Magnoliopsida > Fabales > Fabaceae > Vicia > Vicia sativa. The sequence goes on along the minus strand of CM038793.1, from coordinate 49,878,207 downwards.
CATACAATTGCATCAAAGAACACATACTTCATCACTAAAACAAACATGCAATGATTTATATCATAAAAACCCCCATTTTCCCCCAAATTCTCAATTGCCCATAAAACCCCAAGTCTCTAACTAGAGACTCACCATGCTAGAGATAGAGAGGGCTGCGAAAATCAGTGGCAAGAGTGAAGAAGATGACTGATTTTGCTGCATGCAAGAGTTGAATGGTTGATTGTTGGAACTTCTCATTCCTCTCTTCTTCCTCTCCTACGGTTATTTCTCTTCTTTCTTTCTCTATTTTTTTTTGTTTAGAACAACTAAGGAAGGTTAGGACAAGGATACCCTTCAAATGGATCAAAATTCCCAAAATGCCCTTTTTTTACCAATCCCAACTAATTTGGTTACCATTACTTATATTATTCTTATTGTCATAAAAATAATTTTAAATGAGATATTATAATTGTCTTAAAAAATAACATAGTACAAATACAATCTGATACAATAGAAATATTGAGAACTGTTGAATACGAAAAAGAACACATCTACACTTAATATGGCCATAGAAAAGCAACTGATATCAGTCCACGTGCAAAAATACATCAGAAGCTCGTTAAAAAAAAGAGTATGCCTATAGCAATCAAAACAGCAGACTGAAGTCATGAAGATGCATACCAACCATATGAGCTGCTACAGTCCTTAGTAAATGAGCTGCTACAGTCCTTAGTAAATGCATGAAAAATACATTAACTTATTCATGTATTCATGTTTCAACGGTGAAAATAAAATTTTCAAAAATCAATTAACTTACATATGGTACAGATGTTTGGTTTCCTGCTCATTATCTATATATCAATCCAACAAATTACCCCAAATTTATGGAAGATATAAATAAAAAATTCGTTGAAAGAGATCACAGATCTAAAAATGAAACCATTACATAATACCTTTTTTCATATACTTCTGGAAAATATGGACACAATCACAGAAGAATATTGCAAATCATAACACATAATCACAATAAAAATCTATTAATTAAACAATAAAACAGATAACAATGAAATATTGTAATAATGATTATGAAGGATATTCGTATTCAACAGAAGAAAGGGGCCGAGAATCGTCACATATTTTAAACCTAGTTAGAAGATTTTGAAAATCTGAAAGATGAAGCAAAATGATTGGAACGGTTGAATAGATGAGTAGTTCAGATTGAGATGGTTAGGAATTAGGAGGTATTGATAGGAGAGAACATTGAATGGTTAGGGTTTACAGCATGGCCATTATCCATGGGTGGCTTTGGGAAGAAGGTTTTTACGTGGGGAAAAGGAGAAAATTGAATGTAGAAGATGAAAAAGAAAAAGAGAGTGCGGCTAATGATGAAGGAAGAATCAGGATTTGAAATACTGCAATTTGATTGGACCAAATATTAAAAGTGAGATTTTGTAGTGCATCTGATTGGACCAGCATATTAAATCTATAAATTCTCCATATTAAAATAGTTAAAGAAATAAGGAAATGCAATTTTATTGGACCAAATCAAAATTATATTTTTGTCCATATTAAATAAGTTAAATAAAATGCTAAATTATGATTGGCTAAATACCAAAAAGGGCACTTTAGACTTTTCCAGGACATTCTATTTTCTTATATGGTAGATTTTCAAAATCATCTCCCATTTTCAAAGGATTCTTGTTTTTTCAACCTCGAACTGATTTCACAATAAACTTGGACTTATGTCCATGCATTTTCAAACTTCTTTTTTCTAAATAAATTCTTAATCCATTTAACAATACTTTGACATTTTCTTAAGACTAAAAGTCAATTAACTTCATTCAAACATTTTGAGCCATTTGTGGCTTTCCTCCTTAAAACCATTTTCTTGAAAGCTTAGACTCTTGCCAATTCTTTGTAGTGATGTGAACTGCTATACTTCTACAATGTGTAGTGAAGTGACATGTTTTCCACTTGGTGTTGAGGATGCTTGTTGATGAAAATTTGAGCTTAAGTTCTCCGCTTTGAGTTGATGAAACGCTTCTTTCTCATAATTGTGGATAGTAGGCATGTTAACCACTTGGATATGAAGATGATGTCTATTCTGTTAGAACATAGTTTGATTCTACGTCTTTTTAAGAAGTTTTGATGATAACCAATACAATTAATGATATCCATGTTCTGAATCTGATTAATAAACATTTTGCATAGAACATTTCTACTCCCTAATATTTTAACAAAATATACAGATGAAGTTCTGATTCTGGATAAAGAAGTTCTAATGGATAAAGAGGAATGAAACTCTAAGAGAACTCATAAGAAATATCGCATGTGAAAGAAACCTTCATATTATCACGCTCATTAGAAGAAGTTCTGCTCTTTTGAAGCCAAACTTCTGAAAGCACCATGCTGCAATTACAAACTCTGATATTTATATTCTGGCTGCATTTCATCCCTTAGTTTTGATGCGTTACAAGATTTGCAAATGGAAATTATAAAAGTAACGACTGGCTGCAGACAAGACCTGTATTTATGGAAAGGAACACTTAATGCATTTATCAACATTCGATTTGCAAATTTTGATGTCTACCAACGGTTCAAAGCTATGCCTATTTAAAGAGGTCTCATCAACAAGCTTTGGTTTCCGAATCTTACACTCTCAAAAACAACTCAACAAGCTCTCATCGTATTTTCTTAAAAGTTGTTTTATAATCTCTGTGTCAAAATAATGTATACATCATAGTTGTGATATAGCTCGTAAGAAGCATAGTTAACACATATTCTTTTATTTGTAAATTGTTTGTACCTTGAGAAACCAAGTTGTGGTTAGATCTCAAGAAGACGTTGGCAGTTATCATCGTGTTTGTACTCAAGATATGATTACTGAATTAAGACCTCGTTGAGAGAGGAAAATCACCTTTTCGGGTGGACTGGAATAGTTTGAGTTCAAACAATCCAGGATAAGAATATCTATGTCTCTTTGTTTTTAATTTTAAAACCCAAATCAAACCCCCTTAATTGTGTTTTTCATCCTTCAATTGGCATCAGAGCGCCTGGCTCTGGGTGCTAACACTTAACTATTTCAGATATAAGATCCATCTTGAAAAACATAATGGTAGAACCAGTTCAGAACAACAACGACATCTATGACGATAAAGACAAAATTAGCGGTAGACCCCCAATGTTTGATGGAGAAAATTTCAATTACTGGAAGGACACAATTGAGAAATTATTTCTGGCTCATGACACTGATCTCTGGGATATGGTAACTGGTGGCTACACTTACCCTGGTGACGCAAGCGACCAGAATATTGAAAGTAAGGAAATTTTAGATCAACAAAAGAAAGAATTCAAAAATCATCACAAGGCTAGAACAATCCTCTTAAACGCCATCTCGTACACTGATTATGAGAAGATCACAAACAGAGACTCAGCTAAGAACATCTTCGACTCTTTGAGGATGGCACATGGAGGAAGATGAAACTGTTGAAGCAATGTTCTCAAGGTTTCAAATTCTGGTAGCTGGTCTAAAAGTGTTAGACAAAGGATTTTCTATTGCAGATCATGTAAAGAAAGTCTTCAGAAGTTTACCCAAGAAACAGAGACCCATGGTCACAACAGTAAAGCTTGTAAAAGATCTGAACAAGATCTCTCTGGAAGAACTCATTAGCTCATTATGAAGTCACGAGATAAAATTAGAAAAAGATGAGCCCCAGAAGAAAGTTAAGTCTCTTACTCTTAAATTTAACAAGAAATATGATTCTAAAGCGTTTCAGGCTGAAGAAGAAAACTTTGGAGGATCATCACCAGAAGAAGATGAAATATCTCTGCTCTCCAGAAGAGTACAACAACTCTAGAAGAACAAACAGAGGCAGTTCAGAAATCAAAGAAGATCTAGCAATTTCTCAGATTCATCCTCTGGGTACAAAAAGACAAGAAGTAAAGAAGTTGTTTGTTACGAATGCAAGGAACCTGGTCACAACAAAAAGCGGGTGTCCTAAGCTTCACAAAGACAATCCAAAGAAGAGATTTGACAAAGAAAAGAAGAAAGTCTTATGGCTATATGAGAAGATTCAGATTCCTCTGAAACTTCATCAGAATCAAAATATGAAAGAGCCAACATATCTTTGATGGCCAACATAGCTGACAACACAGATTCTTCAGAATCTGACACTGATATTGAAGAGGTATTTCCTAACTTTGCTATTAATTTCTCTAAAGTTGAATTAGCAGAAAGTCTGTCTAAAATACTTGAAAACTATCAGAAACTTCGAATCAAATACAAGAATCTAAAACGTGATCTTACATCTGAATCTGAAGAAACTAAGAAACTTGAAACAGAAAACTCAAAGCTTAAACAAACCATTTTTAAACTAAAAAATGAAAACTCTGTTATTAAAGATGATTTACAAAAAGTTCAAGAAAATTCTGTCTCAGAAGTTCTAAGTAACTCCGACAAAAGTATAAAGGAATATGACATTTGTTTTCAAGAATTTCTTACTAAAATCATAGACAAAGTAAAATGGCTCCAATGATCTATGGAGTCAGCAGAAATAGTAGAAGAGGTGTAGGATATGTGTCACCTAGAAATGAAAAACCTTATCTTGAAGTTGATGATATGGTTATTAAATACACAACTCTGAAATCTCACTTCACTTATGGTCACCCACATGACATAAAATACACTAGTGAATCATATTATGCAAAATCTTATGTTAAACCAAAGTTCAAACAGAACTTTGGCAATACTAGCCAAAAACGACCCAAAAAGATATGGGGACCTAAGGATAAAATAATATATGTTGCAGATATCTTTAACAGCAAATTTGAAACACCAGTCTTGGTACTTGGACTCTGGATGCTCTCGACACATGACAGAAATAAAGCATATGTTCCAAAGTCTGGAACTTAAAGCTGGAGGTTTTATAGGTTTCAAAGGTAATTAGAATGGAAATATTATTGGCTCTAGAACCATTGGTAACAATACTCTACCCTCTATTACTAATGTTTTGTTAGTAGATGGATTAATGCATAAATTTTTATCCATAAGTCAATTAAGTGATAACGGTTATGATATAATCTTTAATCAAAAGTCCTTTAAAGTTGTTAGTCTGAAAGATGGAACAATCCTCTTTAATGGTAAAAGGAAGAACAACATTTATAAAATCAAACTTCTTGAACTCCAGAGTTAGAATATAAAATTCCATATGTTTTTGGATAATGACCAATGGGCCTGGTGTTGTACCCCAATTCTTGCCTCTAAGTTCTCTCATACTTCATACAATTGCATTGCATAAGGATCACAAATTGGTTCTCTCTCTCTTATCTGTAGGGTTTGCCCTTTGGAAGATTATCAAGAACCTTGTGGAAGTGAATATTGATTATGTGTGATGATTGATATTTGACTAACCATGATGTGTATACTCTGCTCTCTAAATGATGTAGGTGAATGGTGCACAAGTTCCTCAAAGAGCTGATAGGTCCATGAGTGTATTTCCATGCCTTCTCTCATCAATTCTCAAGATTCTGAAATTATTGTCTCTCATTGAAGACTTCTCTTATCATCAACCATGATATCTTATCTTGAATGTAGGCTTCATGCTTGAAAGAGATCATCAAATTCAAAGAATTCTCTATCATATGGCCATCTCTCTTGAAATTAGGGTTTTGGACTTCTGAGGACCATATCTTGATGTTTGTGTGAAGTTTTTGGATGAATTCAAATCCATTTGATTCTTAAGAGGACTTCCAATTGAATATTCTTGGATCCAAGAAGTTTAATTGATGAAAATATTGTTTTAGAAGTCTATGATTGCCCACCCTCTAGATTGAGGCTTCATCTAGCTTGTACGACTCCAAAGGATCATAACTTGGTCATCTCTTGTTTTCAAACTTATTTTTCTTTCACAATGAACCTAAGGATGTCTAATACAACTTATTTCAATTGGTGAGAAAATAAAATGCTTGGAAACTTGCCTATGAGGTCAAAAGAACACAAGTCCTTGATGAATTCCTCAATGTTTGGTCAATCAACTTCAAATGAACATATCTTGATCATCATTTATCATTTTGAGGTCATTATTTTTGAATAAAAATCTTGCATATTTGAACCTTATCTCCATATAACCCTTGAAGATTGGAAGTGTTTGAAATTTGCTTGAAGAAGTCAAAAGATTATAGGTCATTTCACAAATTTTCATCAAATTCACAAGATCATAACTTTCTCAATTTTTGGAATTTTTGAGTGATTATTTTTGCCAAATGTTCCTTGGGAGGTCTACTCCATAAAATCTTTGAAAATAAATAGAAAATTTTGAGTGGAAGGGCAAGTTTGAAGAAGAAACATTATAGGTTATTTTTAGAAAGTGGCATGCTTGACCAAGGCCTGGCCAGAAAAATCAATGATTTTGCAAGAATCCTAAAGGCTAAATCTCTCAACTCAAGCATCCATTTGATTTGATTATTTTGAATTGTGTTCTACTCTTTGAATAATTCATTTGGCTCAAGAAAAATCAAGAAACGCACGAGGGATTTGTATTTGGCCTCAATTCAATGTTTGAGCCAAAACCTGTCTTACACTCACCATCAGTTTGTGCATTTGCGCGTGTAACTTGAGTTTAAGCCAAATTAACCCTTGCTTTCGTGACTAATTGTGATTAGGAACTTTCAAGGATTAATTATCACAACAAAACGCAAAGAATGATTGAGTTTTGATGCACATGAACTCACAGTTTCTTCATGAACACGGGTGCACACGATTTGGCTCCAAATTGTATCATTCACCCTCCCTTTTGATTCCATTCACTTCTCCTATAAATAAGGGACGCATTCCACTCATTTCCTTAAGCTTGGAGAGCCAGAAAATAGCTGCCAAACTCACACCAAACCTCACATTTATGAGATTTCGTTTTCACTTTTAGACCACTTTCCAGTTTGAAATTAACCCTTGATTCTTCTTCCTTGAGCCTCACTGAAGCTAACTGAACAAGAATCGTGCCTTGAAGCCTCCTGAATCGTGCTATCCAAGTTCAAGTTCAGAGCTCTGAAAGTGAACTTCGTTCAAGTAGAAATCTCCATCAAAGCTTGCAAAATAAAACATCATTGCACTCTCCTCATCTCCCTGATCCTTGTGATCTTCACCATTTGCATTTTCATCAAGTATTGACTAAGATTTATGGAAACAAGTGCTCGCTATTATTTCTGTTTTTTCCAAATTGTTCATGATAGAGGTGAAATAAATTTTTCGCGAGGGTACCATTAGAATCATCCTGAAGAGACGAAGCGAATGACACTGTTCTGAAGAATTTATTTCACAGTTTGAGAATCGAGCATGGATGATGTTTGGAGGTTGAAGACGACCTACATGTCTGTCTTCAACCAATGAAGGCTTGACATGTAATTTTTTTAAATTCAATCTGTTATGTTTACTTCACGATGCGCGCGTCCCTGGAGCCCTTAGATCTGATTACTTTTATGAGTCAGACTCGATCCAACGCGCGACATTAATGCTGATTTTATTTTTTAAAGTTTAATTTAATTGGTGATCCGGTGTGATTTCCAAAGAGGTCCATACCAAGCACAGCGCGTCTGATCCATTAGATTAGCTTACTAACACATTTTAACTATGATCAAATGATCCATATTTTTTCTGCTTTATTTTGTTTTCTGATTTTATATTTTAAATGTTATAAACTTCAAAAAATCATATAAAATTCATTTCTAACCCAAAAATTATGAAACAATTCACAAAAATATTTTGAAATATTATCTTTCTTAATTTTATTTTATCATAATTTTATTTTCAGATTTGATAATTTTTATGATTTTTTATCTTTTATTTGATGTTTTTAATTGTTTTAAAATACTTTTGACATTTAAAAAATTCCAAAAAATTATGGAAGGATCCAATGGTCCTTTGACTAATATTGGTGACCTCATTTTATTTTTGTTTCTGATTTAACTATTTTTTTCTATTTTTGGTTTGTTTCATCATTTTCTTATTTATTTAAAAATAGTATTTGAGTTAGAAAAATTCTAAAAAAATTTGACAACACTTTTTTGACCTCTGTTTGACTTTGGGTAAATTTCTTGGAATTTTATTTTGAAGAAAAAATACTATTTATGTATTTCGTCAATAAAGTCCAATTAAATAACCTAATTTCAAATTTACTTTTAATTGTTTTACTAGATTTTTATTTTCATTTTATTTTGCTGACTTTTGAATTTATTTTGGAGTCACAAATTTCCTCAACATCAATGGAATTTGGGTGTTGATAGGTCTCTTGACTAAATCCACCAAGAAAGTTGATTGATCTTGACAAAGTTTGACTAAATAAATTCATCTAATGCAAAATAAATTTGGAACTTATTCCTTCTTCTCCTTCTTTTTTTTTCTTTTGTCCCGATTCGAAAAAGTGATCAATTGGTGGCATGAGCTTTAATATTCTAACATAAGCCCCAAAAGATGAATTGAGTTTTGATCTTGGTTTAACACCTATGGCGCTTGTCGTGTGGTCGCGTTGATTTCTAATCAAGCTTCTAACAAGTTTTCACTAATCTTGTCCATTTGAAATTCTCAATCATCTTTGATCAAGTGATATGATAATTCCAAAACTGGTGTTTACTTGACAAAAAACAATTGAAACTTGTTATGTGGTCGCATTGATTCTATCAAGCATCTGGTAAGTCTTCGTGCGTAAGTTTCAAGATGGTCACCATGCTGATAAATAATTACTAACAATTCGATGATATACTTGACAAGTTTCAAGATGGTCATCTTGATAATCTTAAATTAATTGTGTTTTACATTACACTCTTTATTTTCTGTATTTACTCTTATGCTCTTTATTTTTACACACCTTTATCTGTTAGCATTTACATTTCATTTCATTTCATTTTTCCTTTGCTCATTTGAGCATTTTACTTTCTTGTTATTTTCAATTTGCTCGCTTGAGCTTTATATTCCTTTTCAAAAATACCTAATAATTCAACGTAGACATAAAAAACTTATAATTGGACTTGGTTACTATCCTTGTGATTGGAGCTTGATCTTTGAACTTAAGATTAGGACCTTTACCCCAGCTTGGAGATTTTTGTGCCCTTGGTGTTTTTTTGTCCTGCCTAGTTATCATCTTTGTATGTAGGTTATTCTGTTATACTCGATTAAGAGTGGATTTCCTCAAAATACAGCTGTTACTCTGCCCAATTTTCTTAATACAAGAGAATTCATCTGAGGCATTGATTTATCTAAAGCTCGGTTTTTTTTGTCTATTTATTTGTTGTTTATATGGTAATCTAAAGATGGGATGTGGTATTGGCTCTTGATGTCAAGTACTAGTCTTCTCACCCGGTTAGATCTTTCTTTAACCTTACCTTTTACTTTATGCACTTAGGTTAGCCTCTTCGTTTCCTTCCCATTCTTTAATTTTCAAAATCTTCCCTCTTTTTCAAAGGATTCTTGTTTTCAAAACTCGTACCGCTTTATAAAAAACTTGGACTTAGGTCCATGGATTTTCTAATTTTGTTTTCTTAATAAACTTTCAACCCATTTAATAATATTTTGACCATTTCTCATAAGAGTAAAAAACACCTAACCTCATTCAAACTTTTTTAGCTCTTTTTAGCTTTTCTAAACTAACATTTTCTTATAATCAACCAACACCCAAATTTGCTCTTTTTAGCCGAACTACTTGGTTTTGATTTCAACATTGCACATTGTTGGTATGTAGGCCTGGAACTCATTGGAAGTTCTATCAACCCAAAAATTAAAAAAAATACTTCTTTTCTTCCCCCACCATCCATTTTTTACATACTCTTTTTTAGAACATATATACAAATTTTCAAAAAGGTTCCTGCTGATCACGACTTTATACGTCTTAGAATCTAGACCACAAGTATACAGTCCTATCGCGTGTAGTTTCAAAGATTATCGAATCCCAAGGGGCTAAATGTTTATCTACCGTTATCTTAGGTTACTACGTTAATCTAAGGCTAATAATATAAATAATTTTTGGTTTCAGGGAACCTAACTGATTAAGATCTAGTTTAGATTTAGAATGAAAGTATCAGTATGTAATGGTCGGGCTTAGGGATTTAGAAACTCATTGACTTAAGTTGTATTATCAAAACGTGTTTCAGTAGGAAATACTTGTTTAAAAATCCTCTTCTTACACTCTCGTGTTTATTGATTTAGATCCTATAATCAAACCTAAGTTAGTGCTCTCGTTGTTTCAATTAGAGTTTAAAAATAGTTTTTGAAAATAAATAAAACCTAATCAACTTAAAAGCGATGTCGCTGTATTTTAAGTTGATGCTCAATTACTAATGTCCAGTTAAAATCTCAAACTCTCGCTTTATTAATCCTAACTTCTAATATGTAATTTAGTCTCGTAACAAAAGAGTTACATTAAGAACTAGTAATTGAAACCAAAAAATTAATCTTTTTAAAACGGGATAAATCGAATGACGTTGCTAAACCCCATCGGCTATATGAACTTACATACCGATAACTAAATTTAGCCTAGCATGTTAAATGATTCAGTTATAACGCAACAGTGATAAATAGACAAATTAGATAAAACATGCATTTTAGATAAATCAAGCATAAAATAAATAAATAATTAAATAAGACAATAAATAATTTAATTAAAATAAACCTGAAAATAAAAGGCGGAATATTTGGCAAGCTCCAGGAGTCTCCCACAAGTCGGTGAGATCTGCCATTCGTTGTCCGAAAATTCAAAAGCGATGAAAGAAATAAAAAGGCGCAACTCTAACGTAAGGTTAGAATTGGAAAAGGTTCGCACCAATCCCTGATGTGGGAATTGCTACGAGAAAAGAGAGACAAAACTAATAAATAGAAACTAGAAATTAAATAAAATCAGAAATAAAATTGGAACTGGAAAGTAAAACTTGTGGAGTAACGGTATAAAATTGCAGAAGAAAAAGTGTGTGAGAATGAATTCCAGTGGCCTATTTATAGAGAGTGAAGCGCAAGTGGAAGTGGAGTTGTTGTGGCCACCGGATTCTCCTCTGTAGCAGTCGTTATGGAGCTGGCTAGGGTTTTGTAACGGTCGCTATAGACTTCCTTGGTGAGGAAGTCTTGCTCCCTGATGCGTGACGATCGCTAGGGCTTTGACTGGGAGGGGTGTAACAATCGTTACACCCTTGGGCTTGGTGAGGAAGCGTGTGTGGAAGTGGGTTGGGCCTGCTTCCTTATTAATTCTTTCAGTTTTTCTTCTTTCACACCCCCACTTCTTGTCATACACCCCATACTTGCATAAATACTTCTATTTTGTGAACTTTGAGTATAATTTATGCGCCCTTTCTCGAATTTCTTCGCACATGCCTTATAATTGGTAAAAACCTAAAAACATAGAAAATACCGGCATAATACGAATAAAGAATAATATAATTAATTAAAATGCGGATAAAAATCATGTAAGTTGATCCAAATAATCGACACATTTTCGTGTTATCAAACTCCCCAACACTTGAACCTTTGCTTGTCCTCAAGCAAATGATTGAATTTGAAATAATTTAGCGCAAAGTTTCTGATGCAATCGCACGATGCAACTCGAATGGTACGCGGTTGATAGGCGTTACGTTTAGAAAGATGGAACTGGGTTCCGACACTAATGATAGAGAAATGACACGAAACTATTGACATGGTCCAAAACTTCCTTCCTATGCAAACTAGTCTGAATCATGCCATCATAGCTCAACCTAATTCTTCTCGTTCGAAATCAACCTCTTTCATTCTCACGCAATCACATTAAGCCCTTTATCTCTCACATGCACATAGTAGAGTAGTCGGTTAGTGATTCTGGTCATTTTATGCACGGGGTTCTGGTACGCAAGTTGGTAACCCCTTTTCTCTTCCAAATCATAAGTCTTGGGGGATCGAACCATGGTTCACCCTACCAAGTTCAGCACCAGATACCACTGAACAAGCTTACAACTTGTTTTGATATTGGTTTTCGTAAGTTTCTCAACTATTGGATTAAATGACCTAGTGAGGGTCACCTAACTTAATTAGCGCATTCCCTGTTATAACTTGATATTTAAAGCTTTTTCTTATAATGACCAGTCACTTATATTCATCGGCTCCCTAAGTAGGTTGTGGATAAGATGGTGTCGACTGTTTGTATAAACTACTTAGGGTTGATCTAAAACTTAAGACTTAAGGTCTCGGTATGATAGTTACTAAAATTAATCTGCACGATCTTGAAGATTTAGGTGTCAAGGCGGTATTATCTTTGTCGAATCTTGTCCAAAAATTCTAACGCAGCCTCATTGAGCAACCTATATACTTTCTGAAAGTACCGAGCTAATGCGTTGAAATAATGTTTTTTGTTATGGCTCAAGAAACGCGGGGAAGTAAGAATAACTTACAGAAATGAATATCGATCTCAAAATTTTTCTTTTTATTGAACGAAAAGGGAAATAACTTGAAATTCAAAACTTACTGGAAATTAAAGACAAAGTTTTCCTCACCTACACTTAGACTGAGCATTGTCCTCAATACGACAACTAAAGCAAGAAGAAGAAAACTAACAAGGAAATTAAGGAAAATAAAAAAAAATAAATACAAGAAAATAGGAAAATAAAGAAGTCTTCAGTGTTGTCTCTGATATCTCTGCTAGTTGATGGTTCACCTCGTGCTCTTCTTCCACCACGTGTCCTCACTCCACTTTCTCTGGGTCTAGGAGGCTCCTCACCAGTGTTGTAAACATGGGTATGCAGACCTTCAACGCGAAATGATAGGTAGCGCATTTCATCAGTCAGGTCTGAAATGTTGCGATGGTTCTAATAAGCGGCATTGCTTTGATCGTGCTACATCTTTGACATCAACTGAATCAGTTCTTGTTGGCGTTGATCTTTAAGTAAAAGCGATGCATATATCGCGTCGAGTGCGACTGAATGAGGATTATTTCCTGGTTGTTTCAGTGGTGGGACATCTGTTTGTGGTGTTGTTGATTCACTTCCGGTTGATTATTCTACGTGTTCGCGCTAGGTGCTGGTGCTTGAACATCATAAACCCAAGATGCAGCAACATCCACTCTTGTGATGTTCCAATTTTGCAGAATAATGCCTGGAACGACTGTGTTGTGCACCATTAATTTGTATCTTCCATCCTTTCTTACTTTGACAATTCGACTAGACTGACAATAATCTATATCTAAGAACTCGGCTTGCTAGAATGGTAATTCATCCAACCTGTCTTGCAAATCCAGATATTGGGCAATAGTTGTGACTATGCCCCCTATACAGAAAGGTGATGTGTTAGCATTTCTTGATAACAGCGACTGAATGTGGTGTAGAAAGAACGGAGCAACATTTATCATTAGATTTGGATTAAAAGTGCAGTGCAGAAAATACATATCCCTTGCATTTACCTTGTTATTGTTTGCTCGCCTAAACACCGTATTGGGTAGGACTCGGTGGAAATAGCGGGTGCATGGGTTATGGATATGCGTAGACAAAATCTCCTCTCAATCATCAACTCGAGTGCTGGTTAAATGTTCTCACATTTCGAACGACCTTTCCATCCAATATTCATCATGCGAAATTCGATATTCCACACCTTCTCCATGGTGAAAATTAAGTATTTGACTCAGAGTCTCTTGGTTCATGGTGTACTCCTTGTTGAATAATATGAAAGTTGTTGCGCCAATCAGGTATTGACCGGCTTCTAGAGTAGGTGGTGTGTGGTATGCAAAAGAACTTAAAAACTCCAACGTGAGGGGTTCATAAGTTGGTAGATCCATAGTGGAAATGTAGTGTAGACTAGATGCATGAAGCATGGATTGCACACTATTGAGCAATCCCAAATCACATAGACAGTCTTCATCAATATACTTAGTGGGAAGTATACCTCTTTGGTGAAATCTCCGGTAGAGTTTCTCTTGTCAGACTCCGACATCTCCATCTATGAACACCATATCCGTGAGGTCTAGTTCCTCTCTGTCTTCTTGAGCTCTTCTGGCCATATTTGTGAAAGCTTTTGGAAATGAAATGATTTAAATGGTAGAAGGGTTGTTGAAGAAAATTGAAAGTAATAGTGGTGTTTTTCTCAAGTGATTTTATAGGAAGACGGTGAAGAGAAGATGAATGGAGCTATGGGAATTAAGGGTGGTGTTTATGGTGAAGAGGAAACAGATGGGAATATTTTGAAAGGGTTTAAATTGAAATGAATGGGAATGAATGGTGCTGGTCGGTTTATAAAGTTGCATGGTCAAGGGGTGTGTAACGGTCGTTACACATGGCTTTCTTTTTCCAACCTAGCCTGCTGCCCTTGTAACGGTTGTTACAAGGTGTAGACCTTTGAATCTCACGTGCCTGCAACGGATGGGACAAGGCATGCATGCATGAGATTCTCTTGGTGACCGTGGCATGGCAGGTTGTGTCATTTCAATATCTTAAAATAAATTGAGCATAGGGGCAATGAATGACATATTAAGTGTGTTATTCAATGATAAATGCATATTAGGACTAGTAGGTTGATATTCATGCATTTAATTTAAGAAGAATACAATAATAACACAACAACATTATATAATAACATCAGAGCATAATGAAATATATGAATAGAATGCAGAATGAATAACTGAAATAAATAATAAATCCTCAAAATAAATAAACGAAATAAATCTAATGTGATGCTAATGAAAAACTATGAAATAGAAAAAATCAAATCCTCTAAATCTAAATAGACACTCTTCCCCTACACTAAGACTGAACAGTACCCTCATCTGTTGATATAGGTGATCTAAATTTTCCGTAACAAGATCCATGAAACTGTAAAAATTAGTGCAGAGCGAGGTAAGATCGGAGCGGATGGCAGCATGCTCTCTCGTAAGCGCATCAATGGCAACAGCATAGTCAGTTTTTGGAATCAGGGCGGCGGTAGTAGCAAGAGCTATGGGTGGATCACAAGCTGGAATGCAGTCAAGTAGAAGTGGGGTAGTAGGATCAGCCTCAATCGTCTCAATCAACTCGACCATCTTTGGGTCAGACTCTTCCAAAGCTGCTAGAAGGTCATAATAGTGGGGCGGTGTCAAAGGATCAAATTATTCTTCTTCCATGTCGTTCTCTACTACACCCTCTAGCTAACAAGTCCAATTCTTCCTGTCGTGCACACTGGATCATGCAATGTCGGGAAGTGTAAAGTGGTAGATTGGCTCATGATGAATCAGCAACTGGTACTGATTCAGCTCCAAATATCTAATCATCCCAACATTAAAACAAAAAGACAAATCCAGTGGAGTGTGGTCAGTAGTAGGGGTCAGAAGGGACAATCTCTCTCTTTGAAATAAGGCACTAGCGATCATAGTCACTAAGCCTCCAACACATATCGGTCCATGAGGAGCCTGGGAAATACTCAGAAGACGAGCAAGCATAAATGAAGTACCTACCACTGGTCTAGATCGAAACACACATAACATAATAAAGAACTCCTCCTTGGACACCAAGGTATCATTCTGAGGTTTCCCAAATAAGTAAAATGACAGAATCATGTGAAAGTACCTAATCGCTGGGTTATGAATCTCTAACGAGTATCTAGGGATGGAGCTCTCATGCCTTAGAGTAGATATCTCTCCCCAAAAATAGTCAAGCTGGTTGTCCAAATACTTATCATCTGGAATCTCAATGACAACATCGGCACTAACTATGAAATCCAAAAGATCAGCAAGCTCACGGGTGGTGTATCTGCGAGTAAAACCAAATAATCTGAAAAAACCACTCCTCTAGCCAACCCTAAAGCAACTTCAGGGTTATAATGAAAAGAAATGAGAAACTCTAGTGTCAAGTTGCGATAAATGGAGTGCTGGTTATGGATGAAATATTCCCAACTAATCTGGTTGAACATGAAGAGGAAACTCTCCCTGATGCCTAAAGCGGACAATGTCAGATCGTGTGCATAAATAGTGGGATGCATCTCTCTCCGAGCAAGTGTCTCGTAACGTCTCTGTTGGGCCTCACTCAAGAAGGTGATAGGCATAGTGTCATAAAAATCCATAGCAAAAATCAGTGAAGAAATAAGAATCCTGTAAGTAATCAATAATAGTTTTAAATCAGCATCGGCCTAATGCCTAAGAATAGGAAAAAAGAACAGAAAATTTTATAAGAACTTTTAAGAAAAACATTTAACAAAAATAAATTAAAAACTTTTAATAAAACGAATTTTTTTATAAATATGGTGGGTTGCCTCCCACAAAGCGCTTTGTTTAATCTCGGAAGCTCGACCTATTTTGAAAATTGAAAACTATTTTGGCGACTCAACCGACAGTTGTATAAGTCTTAGACTAGCCGAGTAGTCTTTATTATTGATACAATGGTAGAGCTTCAAACGCTGCCCATTTACAATGAACAGATATTTAGCTTTTCCTTTAATTTCAACAGCGCCACTTGGGAAAACTTTTATAACTTTGAAAGGTCCTGACCATCGGGAATAAAGTTTTCCTGGGAATAATGTAAGTCTAGAGTTGAATAAGTGTACTACATCACCCTCATTGAATTATTTTCTGGAGATGCGTTAGTCGTGCCATTTCTTAGTTTTTTCCTTATAAATCCTAGCATTTTCGTAAGCATCTAGTCTAAGCTCTTCCAATTCATGGATGTCTAGAATTCTCTTTTCTCCACATGCTTTGTGTAACGCCCCTAACGGCCTTCGGGATCATTAACTGACCCCACAAATCAACAAGAGTCTTTTCAGCATGCTTTGGCCTCACTCGCATGCTTTCCGGGAAACTTCCCAAAAGGTCACCCATCCCAATAATACTCCAAGCCAAGCATGTTTAACTGTAGAGTTCTTATGAATGGGCTACCAAAAAGAAGATGCATCTTGTTGGTATAGGTAGTACCAATTAATCCTTATAAGCCTCCATTAACCATGCAGTCTCATACCTGCAAAGTCTTAGGATCCCTCTCATTCTGATGTGGCGACCACCCTTTCCTCTTTTGGCCTCAGGTGTTCCATGCGGTGTAACCACCCCCATCTTCTTTTTGGACTCGGGCGTTACATGCCCACCAGCTTCCGCATGGTTCGCCCTCGAACCACATCGTAATGGGAGAGGTCTGGCTCTGATACCATGTGTAACGCCCCTGACGGCCTTCGGGATCATTGAATGACCCCACAACCCAACACGAGTCTTTTCAGCATGCTATGGCCTCACTCGCATGCTTTCCGGGAAACTTCCCAGAAGGTCACCCATCCGAATACTACTCCAAGCCAAACACGCTTAATTGTCTATTACTGAATCCAACTCTTTGACACATTCGTCTATTACGTCTAAAAGATAGCACGTATCATCGATAGATAGGGCTTGTAGGAATTGTGTTAAGATGAATTCGACCTTTTCTTCTCCAACTTCAAAGGTTAGTTTTCCTTTCTTAACATCTATAATGGCTCCGACAGTGGCTAAAAATGGTCTTCCCAAAATGATAGGGGTAACACTATCTTCTCTAATGTCCATAATGATGAAATCTGTAGGGATGTAGATTTGACGTATTCGTACTAGAACATTTTCAAGGATTCCTATGGGGTATTTGACTGAACAATCTGATAGTTGTACTGACATCTTAGTCGGTCTTAATTATCCCATGTCAAGCTTCTTAGATATTGACAGGGGCATCACACTAATACTAGCGCCTAGGTCGCATAAAGCATTGTCTATGACAAACTTACCTATGTTACAGGGAATAGAGAAGCTTATAGGATCCTTCAGATTTTGCGGCATTTTATTCTGAATGATTCTGCTACACTCAGCGGTGAGTGTAATTGTCTCATTATCCTCTATCTTCTTCTTGTTAGATAAGATTTCTTTAAGAAACTTAGCGTACGAGGGCATCTGAGTGATAGCTTTTGTGAAAGGTATTGTGATATTTAGCTGTTTATAAAATTCCACAAATTTCTTGAATTTCCCTACACTTCTAGATTGAGCGAGTCTTTGAGGATAAGGGATTGGTGGTTTGTAAGGTGGCGGAGGAACATAGGGTTTTTCTTTTCTACCATATCTCCATCACCTATCTTCTCTTTCTCTTTTAGTTTGCTTTCTTTCTTAGTTAGTTTTCCAGAGCTTTGGGACATGGTTGGATTCTTAGTTTTAGCATATCTCGCTTTCTTTCTCAGGTACTCCGCATATCTCGCAATTAGGAGTTATGGAAGCCACGGTGGCTGGAGGTACTATGGTTAGGCTTTCTATTTTCTTGGTGAGAGCGTTTACCTTAGAATGGACGCTGTCGAGACTTCTAATCTCGTGCATGCCACCCTTCGTTGGTGCTTTCTCTCTAGAAGCCTTCTCTACTTGACCTCTCTCACTTCCCCACTGATAGTGGTTCTGGGCCATACTCTCTATGAGTGCATAGGCTACGTCATAGGATTTATACATAAGTGGGCCACTTGCAGCGGCGTGTATTGTTAATCTCGTGTTATACAAGAGACCATTGTAGAAGGTATGGATAATTAAACATTCTTCTAACCCATGATGTGGACAAAGCCTCAACATGTCTTTATATCTTTCCGAAGCGTCGAAAAGAGACTCGTTGTCTTTTTGTCGAAAATCGCTTATTTGGGTTCTCAGCATAGTTGTCTTACTTGGTGGGAGATATCATGCAAGGAAGACCTTCTTCAACTCATTCCAGGAGGTAACTAAGTTAGCTGGTAGAGATTGGAGCCAAGCTCGGGATCTTTCTCTTAATGAAAAAGGGAAAAGATGAAGTATTATCGCCTCTTGACTGACCCCATTTGCTTTAATTGTATCTACATACTGCAGAAACATAGATAGATGTAGATTAGGTTCGTCCATTGATCCACCAGAAAACTTGTTCTTTTGTACAGCGGACAATAGAGATGGTTTGAGTTCGAAGTTGTTAGCCTCTATGGCTGGAGCAACAATGATATTGTTTGGTTCTTCCTACGAAGGAATAACATAATATTTGAGCGGACTTGGTTGATCACCCATGTCTGGTTCTTCAACTATTACGGCAGAAATTGCAGATTGAGAAGATAGTTGATTGGTACGAGGTACTCGTACGTAGCGTCTTCTAATGATAGAGTGCTCGAGTTCAGGAATTGGTAGTACTAAGTCTTTGCTTCTAGAGCGAGTACTTGGCATACAATTAGGAATGGTGCCTTAGTCTCTATAGTGTAACTTTAAGAGTTACGATATCAACTTGTTAGTCCTCGGCAACGGCGCCAAAAATTTGATCGCAACTTTATACGTCTTAGAATCTAGACCGCAAGTATACAGTCCTATCGCGTGTAGTTTTAAAGACTATCGAATCCCAAGAGACTAAATGTTTATATACCGTTATCTTAGGTTACTACGTAAATATAAAGCTAATAATATAAATAATGTTTGGTTTTAGGGAGCCTAACTGATTAAGATCTAGTTTAGATTCAAAATGAAAGTATCAGTATGTAATGCTCGGGCTTAGGGCTTTAGCAACTCGTTGACTTAAGTTGTATTATCAAAACGTGTTTCAGTAGGAAATACTTGTTTAAAAATCCTCTTGTCACACTTGTGAAATCAAGATGTAAAATCAAGCTTGCCTCCTAAAGTATTTTGATGAAGACAAGTTTACAATGAAGAATTTGATTACAAAAAGAAATGGCTCAAATCATCATAATAATCAAGTCTTAATGAATCATTGTGGAATCAAAATAAAATGTCAAAAGGTTATGCATTCAATCTCTCTATATGCATACAAGTGTTCACACAATGATTCATGCATGCCATAAAATTGCTAAAAATATTTTACATATCAAAATCAAGTTTGAACACCTTTGAAAAACATTTTTTGAAAAAAAATGCACTGGGAACCAGTTACCCCATATGGGAACCCGGTTACCCAAATTCTAGTTTTACAAGCCCCTAGTTTTTATACTGGGAACCCGGGTTCTCCTATGAGGGAGCCGGTTCATCTTCTTTAAATTTCAAATTTTTTTTACGTTGGCTCAGTAGGATCCGGGTTTTCCAAGGTGGGAACCGGTTACCACTGAACCAGTGTGAAAAATACTTTTATGTTTCAAGCAGATTTTTGATGGAATACTTAGCATGAATTATGGCATCTTTTCATATGATTATACATGTTTGTACAGGTGTTTTAGAACAAATATAAATACTGCAGATTTTTCATAATTAATTCACCTTCTTCAATTAACAATTCTACATACAAAAACTCTTTAACTTTCAAATACTCTCAAGTGTTTTACATCAAAAATTTTGTGAGACATTCCACACTTATTTTTCATTGAAAAATTATTCTAAGTAGCATACTATCATTGTGAACACTTGCATCTATTATTGAGAATTGTTTTACTTGAAGGAGAAGATCAATCCAAGATTGATATATTATACTACAACTTCAAAACTCTTGTAAAATTCAAACATACTTGTTGTATTCTTGTTGTCCAAGATTGTTGGAAATGAGTTGTGCATTAAAGAGGGTTGTTCTTGTTGCACTTAGTGTTGTTATACCTTAAAGGTGTTCAGAGCATTTGGTCTCCCTATAGGTTAGATAGTAGGCTTCACCATTGGTTTGAATAGGTTGTACGATAATTCTGACTATAGTGAAATCTCTTGCATGTTGCAAGGGGACTGGAGTACTCTCAGACTATGAGGGGAACCAGGATACATCCTTGTGTTCTTTACTTTTCTGCATTTATTGCTTTCATCACACCATAACCAAAAGGAAAGAAACACTTATAAAAAATTCACATACCAAACCATAAAAATTAGTGCAAGTATTCATAAAAAATCAATAAGATTTTTAAACACCTAATTCACCCCCTCCCTGCTCTTAGGCGTATTTCATACTTACAATTAGCATCAGAGCATGTTATAGGTAACTTGTTCCTAAAGATCCAGAATGGCTTCCACAAATCAAAATTAGGTTTTCAAAGATGGTGGTAGTAACAACAAGCCTCCGTTGTTTTGTGGTGAATACTTTGACTTTTGGAAAATTTGCATGTAGGCTCATCTTAAAGCGCAAGGAGAAGAAATATGGGATGGCTGTTGAGAATGGTACATTTTCTCCGATATGTGTTGTCAATGGAGTTGGATCATCAAAGCCTAAAGCATCATGCAATGAAGATGACAAGAAAAAAGTTCTCTATGACAAAAAGGCAATCAATCTTCTCCAAAGTGCTCTTAGTATGGATGAATTCTTTCGAGTATCAGCATGTACAACGGTGAAGCAACTCGATTTTCAAAAATTATTTAATTTTCTAAAATAAGTGAAATCGCCACCTAATTTTATTTTTTCCAAAAGGAACGGGAAAATATAAAAAAAAACCCCACAGATGCGGATAAGGCGGTCTACGACCAAAAATATGGAATCGGGAGTCGGTTATGTAAGAGGAAGGTATTAGCACCTCTTACATCCATCGTACTCGATGAGACCCGTTTAATTCTAAGCGTGTGTGTATATTTGCTAATTTCTAAGTTATAATCGGAAGAGAAACGAGATCTGTTTATTATTATTTTGAGTTTGGCACGGTTTCGAAACCGTGTGCCTACGTATTCCCTTGTGCAATGGGAAAGTCAAAACTCCGTAGTTCCTCTCAAAAAGGTTTGAATTGTTTGTGTTGATTTTATAAGAAAAATCGTGTATTAGACATTTCAAATGCTTGAACTTAGACTTGTTTAGTTTGTTTGAAAAGCTTAAGTCCTCGTTCGTGTTTGAAACGACTATTGCACACTCTTTGTCAGAAAAGAGTTTGATGATCGCATATGAACGATAAAAGAGTTTGAATGAGTTATTTTATTTTTATGTGGGAGACAAGTATTGGACCATAAGCGTTCAATGGCTAACGCCCCAATTACTCGGATAAGTGGATAGAAACATCCTAATCATCTTTTTCTACCCAAAAGTTTTGTTAAGAAAAGGTGAGGTGAAACAAGGTTCACGTTAATTAAATTTGATTAAGAAACCAAACATACGGTCGAGGATCGATACTGGACTGACTACCATATGTTTGGGAGGAGGGAGAAATAGAATATTTATTTGTGAAAGTAATTTTGAAAAGAAACTCGACGTTGGATCGAGGTTTATAACCTTAATTATGAAAGTGTTTTTGAGATACGTGCTGGGATGAAATGTGGAATCGGGTTATGATTAATCAAGTATATGGACTTAATTAACCTCGTGAGGATAGGTGCTCCTATCCCCAACCATGAGACCCTGGTGCATGGAAAATTGGTATATAGACCAATGTTATTTTCGGGTTATGATTGATTAAAGCAACAAGGGCTTTAATCAACCTCGTGAGGATGGCCATGCCCATCCCCAACCATGAGACCCTTTAAGCAATCGACTTATGAGCCAATCGAAGCGGAATCAAATTAATTTTCGTTGGTCATGTGCAAAGTGTACAATGGTGGATAGATACTGAATGAGCAAATAACAGGCAAATATCAAACAATACAAATCGGAAATTTAAATAATTATTAGAAATGATTTTTTCTGTTTGATGAAAAATCAACTAATAATTTAATCGACAAATCATCAAATAAAAACTATCAGAACCAATTATTATTTAGTACATCGCAACAAATAAATTATCTACATGGAAATAAATTAGTTTAACGGATAAGAGTTTAGAATTAGACTGTATTGCAGTGATTCTGGGAGGCGCGAAAAGAAATCCATCTGATCTTTATGCGATTGGTCAGCAGAAGTTCAACACGTACTGGAAGACTGGATGCATCGGATCTCCTCCTCCAAAATACCCCAACGGCCAAGGTGATGTATTATAGTACTTACCAAATACTCTTACTCTTTTTTATAAATAAGTTATTTAACCAAAAGAAAAGAAAAAATAAAAAAAGAAAATGAATAAAGAAAACAAGGTGGTGACACTTGTCACCACCAGACTTAAAACATTAAAAAAAGAAAAAAAGAAATTAAATTAATTAAATTAGAATTAAAATATAAAAAAATTACCCAAATGGGCAAATTATAATTTGTTCCTCTCTCTCGTTCCCACGCGTTCGCTCTCATCTTCTTCCTCTCATTCTCACGCTTCCCTCATAGTTGATCCAGAAACCCCATCCTCACATGGATTCTCGTCGCTCTCTCTCGTTCCTCACTGGTCTCTCACCATTCTCTCACTGGTCTCTCACCGGAAACCGTAATGGCCGCGCTGGAAATCGCCTCATGGCGGTTCTGGCGGCGGCGTGGCCCATAACCCCAATGTTTTCGCGTTTTTGTATGTTTTTTACCCTTCCTACTCTGATGCTTATGTTGATTTTGCAGATATATGATAGGTTCTCGGCCGAAATCCAAAGGGGGTTCTGAAACCCTATACCTCCGACGCGATTCCGGCGATGGTGAGGGTACCTGAGCCTTGGAGACGCGTTTGATGGTGAAGAATTGCTCCTAAATTCGTCCTGGGTGAGACTGTTCCAATCTCCTCTTTTTCTTTCTCTGTTCAGAACGTAGTGTTTCTGGAAAAAACTTTAGATTCTTAAGGTTTTCTGGTGGGAGGATGATGTATGATGGAATGTTTGCTTTTGTGTGTTCATGATTTATGGGTTTGGAAACTGATTTTCTGTTTGGGACTATGAGGATTTCTGTTTACGATTTCTGGGTTTAAACTGGTATGTATTTTGGTTTTGGGATTTTCTGTTTGCTCACTCTTCTATCACGTAATGGCTGCTGGTTAAGTTGGTTTATGGTTTTGGAATTGATTGTGTATTTTTCTCTGGAACTTCAAACGGTTAAGAACAAATGTTACCCTTATGTCTTTTTTTTCTCTCTGATTGGTATTGTGGTCTTAAGAACAGATATTATGCTTGTCTTGGTTAACCCCCAGATCTTCTACTCTCTGAGAGATCTCTATCATCATTGCTGGCTTTTACCCTTTTCACCTTTGGTGAAAAACCACCTTTGGAACCAGCACTTTCTCCTTCTATGATACTGCTGCTATTATATCTTGCTTGAATTATTTGGCTTACCTCTTTGGTTATGACCCTGCTGCTTATTATTTGACTTTCTTGATCTTTTGGCTCTGCTATGCCTTCTGCTACTGCTTTATCCCTGCTGCTCTTGCTTTATCCTTACTGCTCTTTTGTGCTGGTGCTGATAACCATATATTTGTTTCAATTGCTGCCCTGTTGAACTGTTGGATTAGTGGAATTGTTTGGCTGCTTGTTGAACTGTTGGATTATAACTATGATGATAACTGAGTTTTGGATTTTTTTTGTGAACCAAATTAGTTTGTGATTTGCAAATAAGCTTCTTTTAACCGATGATTAATCTTGAACAAGATTATGAGGATAATCAATCTTAAAACCTGATTCCCGCCAGAAGCTCCTAATGATGAGTTCGAAAAAAGAAAAGTTCTCTTGATTTACGTTGATGTTCAATTATAATTACTAATCATATTTTCTTTTGTTGTTTTCATGTAACAATGTGACGAAGACGGAGACAATAAGAGGGCAGCTTGGATGTGAAGAATGGCTTGGAGGAAGACAACGATTCGCTCGAACCAAAAACAAACCCTAGAAGCTTGTAGCATTATTGTAGAATTAGGACATCTTTGTAATTTTGTAACTTTGTAACTCACACTTGTAATTGAATTACAATAATTTGTTTTTTCTTTTCAAAATCAAGCTTGTAATTCCAAAGGCATTGTAACTTTGTAGATCTTGAGATAAATGAATACAAACTTGAATACCATTTGCATAGCATTTCGATCGAATGAACATTGCACACAAAAAGGAATAGAATTAATCCTAACTTGAGTACTTTTGCTTGGAACGAGCGGAATGAGTAATATACCCAATACGAATTGAATAATTACCTGTAACTATTTTTCCACTAATGAATTCAAAGTCCAAGAACAACATCTTTCCCTCCATTGAATTTAAATCCCCCAAGAAACAAAGAATTCCTTTTAAAATATAAATTCCAAAATAAATAATTATTTTTGAATTCAAATTCCAAAAAACAAATAATTCCTTTCGAACAAATAATTCCAAACAGTTCCTCTTGAATAAATAATTCGAAACCTCTTGAATTTTGAATTGTGCTCAATGATAGTCTGAATCAAAATTGAATTAGTAACAAAATAAAACTTTCCTTCGAAACCCAACACAATTTTTTCCACGAAAATTTCCCTGTAGAAACTCCTCTGAAGCCACAATGAACGAACGTCTATGATTAGAACAAACAACGAAACAATGAGGTGAAACAAAGGGGGAAATTTTGGGGTGCGACAAACGGTAAAGGAAATATGGGACACTCTTGTAGAAACTCATGAAGGAAACGTCGAAGTCAAAAGATATAGATTGAACACTTTGAGTCTAGAATACGAATTATTCTGAATGTTGGCCGAAGATTTGTTCACTTGACAAATCATTTGAAGGCACTCGGTAAGACTTTAACTAATGATGAATTAAATCTTAAAGTGCTTAGGTCTTTAACTAGGGAATGACAACCAAAAGTGACGGTAATATCCGAAAAGAAAAGCCTAAAAACTATGACTTCCGCAACATTATTCGGAAAGCTTCAAGAATATGAAATGGAACTTGGAAGACTTGAAAAACATGAGAATCATGAGAAGAAACCTAAAGGCATTGCTTTGAAAGTAGATTCAAAAGAAAGTCAAGATAAAGATTCATCGGAGGAAGATGAAAACTTCTTGCTTCTTGTAAAAAGGTTAGGAAAATATTTTGGTCATAAAAATAATCTTCATAATGCTAACTTTGTCAAAAGGAAGAAATTTTATAAGCATAAAGATAAAGAAGCCTCCACATCAACACAAGATGTCACATGTTATGAATGTGGAAAGCAATGTCACATAAAGCCGGATTTCCAAAACTCTCGCAGAAAAATGGATTCAAAGGCAAAAAGGAGTTCAAAAAAAAAGGGCTTATGTTGCATGGGAAGATAATGAGATAAGTTCTTCATCCGATTCAGATAGTGACGAAAGTGCAAATCTAGCATTGATGGTTCCACACCATTCTGATGATGAAGAAGGCGAGGTTAGTTATGATAACTCTCTTTATAATAATGGCGCACAAGGTGCTATAGATGAAATATTAAATGAATGCAAAATTCTATATAGAACTATTTCATCTCAAAAGAAAATAATTTCATCTTTGGAAGAAAAAGTTAAAACAATTGAAAAACAACATAAAGATGAAAAAGAAAAAATGATTAGTGATCAAAAACATAATTTTGTATGCAACAATTGTGAATCACTTTCTTTCCAAATTGTTTAATTAAAAAGAGTCCTAGAAAGGTATGAAAAAGGACAAGTTGGATTGGAAAATGTTCTTAGCACACAAAGGTATCCTAAAGATAAAAGTGGACCTGGTTTTTCAAACTTTTCTCAACCAAGTCCCAACAAAACTATCTTTGTTAAAGATAATAACCAACCAATCCAAGAGAAAGTGACCAAGCCTAAAGTAGTTCATCATTATCCTAAAAAGAAAAGAGTTGTTAAAAATAAATCTTATCCTCCTAGATACAGAAGTAATTTTAAACCTACTTGTTTCTATTGTGGTATTAAAGGCCACACACATAATGCTTGCTATGTAAGAAACTTTAGTGTTCCAAGTGGGCATTATGTGTGGGTAAAGAAAGGTACTCATTATGAAGGACCCAAAGCAATTTGGGTACCTAATAAAACTTAATTTGTTTTGTAGGCGTGCTTGAAAACCACTTCAAATTTATGGTATCTTGATAGTGGTTGTTCCAAGCATATGACGGGAGACATAAACCATTTTTCAAATCTAGTCTTAAAGACCAAGGGTTATGTCACTTATGGAGATGACAACAAGGGAAGAATTCTTGGCAAAGGCAAAGTTGGTGCACCACCTTTCATATCCATTTAAGATGTTCTTTATGTTTAAGGACTAAAGCACAATCTTCTTAGAATTAGCCAACTTTGTGACAAAGGCTTCAAGATCAAGTTTACTAAATATGAATGCTTGATTATTGATGAAGTCACCAGTGAGGTCAAACTCAAAGGTAAAAGAATTAGTAATATTTTTATGATTTCCTTAGATGATTTATCTTTGAAAGTAAAATGTGTCATGGTAAACAATAATGAATCATGGTTATGGCATAAAAGGGCAGCCCATATTCATATGAATCACTTAAATAAATTAACCAAACATGATCTTGTTGTTGGCTTACCAAAGATAAATTTTGTCAAAGATAAATTATGTGATGCTTGTCAAAAGGGAAAACAAACAAAATCAACTTTCAAATCTAAGGATGTGGTCTCCACTACAAGGCCACTACAATTGTTGTTCATGGATTTATTTGGTCCATCAAGAACAAGAAGCTTCGGAGGTGATGTATACGCTTTAGTTATTGTTGATGATTTTTCTAGATATTCTTAGACTTTGTTTCTTGTGCAGAAAAGTGATGCTTTCAAAGCCTTTAAGAAGTATGCAAATCAAATTTAAAATGAAAAATCACTAAAGATTGTATACATAAGAAGTGACTATGGTGGAGAATTCCAAATTGCATTATTTAAAGAATTTTGTGAAGAACATGGTATCTCTCATAATTTTTCAGCACCAAGAACTACACAACAAAATGGAGTAGTTGAAAGAAAGAATAGGTTTCTAGTGGAACTTGCAAGAACGATGCTTAGTGATGCAAATCTACCAAATTATTTTTGGGCGGATGCGGTTAGTACGGCATGTTATGTGGGAAATCTAGTTATCATTATAACTATCTTGAAAAAGACTCCATATGAACTCTTCAAGGTTAGAAAGCCAAACATTTCTCACTTTCACATCTTTTGATGCAAATGCTTTGTCCTCTACAATGACAAAGACAATCTCGGTAAGTTTGACGAGAAATCCGACGAAGGTATATTTCTTGGTTATTCACTTTCTAGTAAAGCATATAGAATTTATAATAAAGGAACTTTAACTATTGAAGAATATATGCATGTTTCTTTTGATGAAACTAACACCTCTAAGGAGGAAATAGTTGTTTGTGATGATGATATAATAGGGTTACCCCCAGAAGAATTTTCAAATGATCAAAATGTGAATCAACCGGAACATCAACAAGGAGTAACACAACAAGTTTCAAACATCAATGATCTACCCAAATAATGGAGAACTCATATAGACCATCCTATTGATAAAATCATTGGTGATATTAGTCAAGGAGTTACAACAAGATTAAATCTCAAAGATGTTTGCTTAAACATGGCATTTGTTTCTCAAATTGAACCCTCCAAAGTTGATGAAGCCTTAGGAGACGATCAATGGATAATTGTTATGCAAGAAGAACTAAATCAATTAGAGAGAAATCAAGTTTGGGAACTTGTTCCTAGGCCAAGTGGTAAACACATCATAGGTACCCGATGGGTGTTTAAAAACAAACTTGATGAGAATGGTATAATTGTTCGAAACAAAGCAAGGTTGGTGGATCAAGGTTACAATCAAGAAGAAGGAATCAACTTTGAAGAAACATTTGCTCCAGTTGAAAGGTTATAGGTTATTCGTCTTTTACTTGCTTATGCTTGTTCATTAAATTTTCAGCTTTATCAAATGGACATTAAAAGCGCATTCTTGAATGGCTACATCAATGAAGAAGTATATGTCAAACAACCCCCGAGATTTGAAGACTTAAAAAATCCTTCACATGTCTTTAAGTTGAGAAAGGCTCTTTATGGCTTAAAGCAAGCACCAAGAGCATGGTATGATAGGCGTAGCAATTTTTTGTGTGAAAAAGGTTTTGAAAAGAGTAAGGTTGATAAAACTTTATTCATTAAGAAAATCAAATGTAACACTTTATTGGTTTAAGTCTATGTTGATGATATCATTTTTGGATCGACTAACAAAGAAATGTGTGAAGAATTCTCATTGATGATGCAAGGAGAATTCGAGATGTCCATGACGGGTAACATGAATTATTTTCTTGGACTACAAATTAAGCAACTAAAAGATGGGATCTTCATCAACCAATCCAAGTATTACAAAAGGTTATTGAAAATGTTTGATATGGATAGTTGCAAAGCGATGAATACTCCAACGGGCTCCGGTACATATGTTGATCAAGATGAATCCGGTATTCCAATTGATATTACAAAGTATCGAGGTATGGTTGGTTCTTTATTATATTTGAAGGCAATTCGTCCTGACATAATGTTTAGTGTTTGTCTTTGTGCTGGCTTTCAAGAAAATCCAAAGGAATCACATCTCATGGCGGTAAAAAGGATCATGAAGTATCTCAAAGGAACAACCAATGTCGGCTTATGGTATCCAAAAGATAGTGTTTGCAATTTAATTGGTTATTCTGACGCAGATTATGCAGGTTGTAAAACTGATAGAAAAAGCACAAGTGGTACTTATCACATTCTTCAAAATGCACTAGTATCACGGGCTTGTTAAAAAAAAGCATGTGTTGCTCTTAGCACGACCGAAGCAAAATACATAGCAGCGGGTAGTTGTTGTGCATAAATTCTTTGTCTTAAGCAACAACTTCGTGACTACGAACTTAATCTCGGATGCATTCCTCTTTGATGCGACAACAAAAGTGCAATCAATATAAAAAATACGGTCATGCATTCAAGAACCAAACACATCGACATTCGACATCATTTTCTCCGTGATCATGTACTTCAAGGAGATGTCGAAGTCACTTTTATGGATACTCATAATCAACTCGCAGATATTTTTACAAAGCCGCTTGCTCGTGAGCCATTTTAAAATTTGAAGAGAACTTGGGATCTTGGATGAAAGTGATACATAAAATATTCACTTCAATTAAGGTGCACATTTTATTATTTTCTTAAAATTTTATCAAATGCATCTCTTCTTCTACTCCTTCTTATATTTGTTTTATGTGCATAAATGTGTTAAAGTATGTGTGTTTTATATTTAGTATACTTACATGTATGTATATATATATATATATATATATATATATATATAAGCTTCTAAACCCTGACATGCACTTACAGTAGCCTTTTTTTCACATTTTTCACTTCTTGCAATCGATTGCATACTGTAAGTTTTGCAAAAATACAAGTATTTTTAGTTTTCTGACAGGGGAACCCGATTACCCATATAGAGGAACCAGTTCCCACACTTTTTTACGCTCTAGAATGCAATTTCATAGACAGGTAACCGGTTACCCCCATATGGGAACCGATTACTGCTACAATACAGAGCCAATTTTACTCATTTTTTAATTTTTTTGGTTGTTATTTTTACTTTATAACTTATGTTTTGTTGTTAAGTGATTTTTTACATAAGTCATAAGCACTTCGTCTTGGCACTCTTCACTCCAACATCTTCTTCAACCTTCACTCACCTCCATCAAAACCCCACTCTCTCTTTTTCCTCAACCCAAAAATTAACACCCATTACCTCATAACTCCGTATAAACCTTCCTTCTCTCATACCTCATATCACAAACCTCCTCTCTACCTCAAATCCCAAAATCTGTTTCCAAAACCCAAACTTTCAGAAAAGCTTCATATCCATCCATGACTTCTTATTCAAGAGCAACTAGGGGAGCTAAGGGAAAACAAAAAATTGGTGAAACTAGTGATGACCACCATGATTTTGCTCATCCAACCTGTCCTACACTCAAGAGTAGGACACTTACCTTCAATATTCGAAATAGAGCTCTATTGCTGGCAAAGTATGGTAACCTCTCTTCTTTTCCTGCTCATAGCTTTAATTTCCCTGCTAGAATAGCTGCTGCAAAGTTGGATGTGTTTGTCAGTGACCGTGGGTTTATATATCCTGATCTGGTTAAAGAATTTTACCAAAATATGTCTCTAGTTACTACTAAAAACGATGAAATTGTTCTGACCTCCTCTGTTCTCAATAAGGATATTTGTTTGGATATTGATTTATTTGGAAAGTGTTTAAGGGTTCCCTATGAAGGATTAGTTCTTGTACAAGGTTCTATACCAGATGAATGGGAATCATATAATAAAATTGAAGTATTTTTGGACTTGTGTCAAGAATCTCAACATGCAAGTGTTAGGAAGCAAAACGCCTCAAAGTTGAATATGTTTGGATCAAATTTATCTATCAGTGATAGGATGCTTCATTATCTTATTGCTTATGTTTTGCTTCCAAAACACTCCAACCACTCTCGCATCAATGAATTCGAGTTACAAGTGCTCTATGCTTGGAATCAAGGAATTCCGGTTAATTGGGCACTCATTATCTTGCACCACATGAATCATCTTATTCACTTAAATGGTGCTTTAACTTATGCTAGGCCTATCTTTATAATCAATGATAATGCTGGTGTTTCTTTGCAAAGAGAGCCAAAGATAGTGATGAAGGAAAAAGACCATGAAATCAATGTCAGAACCGCCTTAAAAAATACTGGTATAGTCTTGGACCTTGAAGGCAGATTTCACTATAAGGAAGATCCTTCACCCGGCGCTCCTCCTCCGGTTCCAGAAGGTGGTTATACTATGGAACTTTTATTTAACAAGATATGCTCTATAGAGACTACCATTGCTAATAACCATCGAGAGAACCAATTTGAACATGCTCTTTTAAGGCGTCAAATGAGGGAACTTATCAAAGCCCAAAGTAACCAAGCTATGGTAGATGATGATGAAGATGACGAAGAAGTTGGTGATGGAGATGGACAAGGAGAGGAAGATGATGGGAACCCGGGTTCTCCTATGAGGGAACCGCTTCCCCTTCTTTAAATTTCAAATTTTTTTAACGTTGGCTTAGTAGGAATTGGGTTCTCCCAGGTGGGAACCGGTTACCGCTAAACCAGTGTGAAAAATACTTTTATGTTTCAAGCATATTTTTTATGGGATGCTTAGCATGAGTCATGGCATATTTTCATATGATTATACATGTTTGTAAAGGTGTTTTAGAACATATAAATACTACAGATTTTTCAGAATTAATTCACCTTCTTCAATTAACAATTCTACATACAAAAACTCTTTAACTTTCAAATACTCTCAAGTGTTTTACATCATAATTTTTGTGAGACTTTCCATACTTATTTTTCATTGAAAAATTATTCTAAGTTTCATACTATCATTGTGAACACTTGCATCCATTATTGAGAATTATTTTACTTGAAGGAGAAGATCAATCCAAGATTGATATATTGTGCTACAACTACAAAACTCTTGTAAAATTCAAACATACTTGTTGTATTCTTGTTGTCCAAGATTGTTGGAAATGAGTTGTGCATTAAAGAGGGTTGTTCTTGTTGCACTTAGTGTTGTTATACCTTAAAGGTGTTCAGAGCATTTGGTCTCCCTATAGGTTAGATAGTAGGCTTCACCATTGGTTTGAATAGGTTGTACGATAATTCTGACTATAGTGAAATCTCTTGCATGTTGCAAGGGGACTGGAGTACTCTCAGACTATGAGGGGAACCAGGATACATCCTTGTGTTCTTTACTTTTCTGCATTTATTGCTTTCATCACACCATAACCAAAAGGAAAGAAACACTTATAAAAAATTCACATACCAAACCATAAAAATTAGTGCAAGTATTCATAAAAAATCAATAAGATTTTTAAACACCTAATTCACCCCCTCCCTGCTCTTAGGCGTATTTCATACTTACAATTAGCATCAGAGCATGTTATAGGTAACTTGTTCCTAAAGATCCAGAATGGCTTCCACAAATCAAAATTAGGTTTTCAAAGATGGTGGTAGTAACAACAAGCCTCCGTTGTTTTGTGGTGAATACTTTGACTTTTGGAAAATTTGCATGTAGGCTCATCTTAAAGCGCAAGGAGAAGAAATATGGGATGCTGTTGAGAATGGTACATTTTCTCCGATATGTGTTGTCAATGGAGTTGGATCATCAAAGCCTAAAGCATCATGCAATGAAGATGACAAGAAAAAAGTTCTCTATGACAAAAAGGCAATCAATCTTCTCCAAAGTGCTCTTAGTATGGATGAATTCTTTCGAGTATCAGCATGTACAACGGTGAAGCAACTCGATTTTCAAAAATTATTTAATTTTCTAAAATAAGTGAAATCGCCACCTAATTTTATTTTTTCCAAAAGGAACGGGAAAATATAAAAAAAAACCCCACAGATGCGGATAAGGCGGTCTACGACCAAAAATATGGAATCGGGAGTCGGTTATGTAAGAGGAAGGTATTAGCACCTCTTACATCCATCGTACTCGATGAGACCCGTTTAATTCTAAGCGTGTGTGTATATTTGCTAATTTCTAAGTTATAATCGGAAGAGAAACGAGATCAGTTTATTATTATTTTGAGTTTGGCACGGTTTCGAAACCGTGTGCCTACGTATTCCCTTGTGCAATGGGAAAGTCAAAACTCCGTAGTTCCTCTCAAAAAGGTTTGAATTGTTTGTGTTGATTTTATAAGAAAAATCGTGTATTAGACATTTCAAATGCTTGAACTTAGACTTGTTTAGTTTGTTTGAAAAGCTTAAGTCCTCGTTCGTGTTTGAAACGACTATTGCACACTCTTTGTCAGAAAAGAGTTTGATGATCGCATATGAACGATAAAAGAGTTTGAATGAGTTATTTTATTTTTATGTGGGAGACAAGTATTGGACCATAAGCGTTCAATGGCTAACGCCCCAATTACTCGGATAAGTGGATAGAAACATCCTAATCATCTTTTTCTACCCAAAAGTTTTGTTAAGAAAAGGTGAGGTGAAACAAGGTTCACGTTAATTAAATTTGATTAAGAAACCAAACATACGGTCGAGGATCGATACTGGACTGACTACCATATGTTTGGGAGGAGGGAGAAATAGAATATTTATTTGTGAAAGTAATTTTGAAAAGAAACTCGACGTTGGATCGAGGTTTATAACCTTAATTATGAAAGTGTTTTTGAGATACGTCCTGGGATGAAATGTGGAATCGGGTTATGATTAATCAAGTATATGGACTTAATTAACCTCGTGAGGATAGGTGCTCCTATCCCCAACCATGAGACCCTGGTGCATGGAAAATTGGTATATAGACCAATGTTATTTTCGGGTTATGATTGATTAAAGCAACAAGGGCTTTAATCAACCTCGTGAGGATGGCCATGCCCATCCCCAACCATGAGACCCTTTAAGCAATCGACTTATGAGCCAATCGAAGCGGAATCAAATTAATTTTCGTTGGTCATGTGCAAAGTGTACAATGGTGGATAGATACTGAATGAGCAAATAACAGGCAAATATCAAACAATACAAATCGGAAATTTAAATAATTATTAGAAATGATTTTTTCTGTTTGATGAAAAATCAACTAATAATTTAATCGACAAATCATCAAATAAAAACTATCAGAACCAATTATTATTTAGTACATCGCAACAAATAAATTATCTACATGGAAATAAATTAGTTTAACGGATAAGAGTTTAGAATTAGACTGTATTGCAGTGATTCTGGGAGGCGCGAAAAGAAATCCATCTGATCTTTATGCGATTGGTCATCAGAAGTTCAACACGTACTGGAAGACTGGATGCATCGGATCTCCTCCTCCAAAATACCCCAACGGCCAAGGTGATGTATTATAGTACTTACCAAATACTCTTACTCTTTTTTATAAATAAGTTATTTAACCAAAAGAAAAGAAAAATTAAAAAAAGAAAATGAATAAAGAAAACAAGGTGGTGACACTTGTCACCACGAGACTTAAAACATTAAAAAAGGAAAAAAAGAAATTAAATTAATTAAATTAGAATTAAAATATAAAAAAATTACCCAAATGGGCAAATTATAATCTGTTCCTCTCTCTCGTTCCCACACGTTCGCTCTCATATTCTTCCTCTCATTCTCACGCTTCCCTCATAGTTGACCCAGAAACCCCATCCTCACATGGATTCTCGTCGCTCTCTCTCGTTCCTCACTGGTCTCTCACCATTCTCTCACTGGTCTCTCACCGGAAACCGTAATGGCCTGGAAATCGCCTCATGGCGGTTCTGGCGGCGGCGTGGCCCATAACCCCAATGTTTTCGCGTTTTTGTATGTTTTTGACCCTTCCTACTCTGATGCTTATGTTGATTTTGCAGATATATGATAGATTTTCAGCCGAAATCCAAAGGGGGTTCTGAAACCCTAGACCTCCGATGCGATTCCGGCGATGGTGAGGGTACCTGAGCCTTGGAGACGCGTTGATGGTGAAGAATTGCTTCTGAATTCGTCCCGGGTGAGACTGTTCCAAACTCCTCTTTTTCTTTCTCTGTTCAGAACGTAGTGTTTCTGAAAAACTTTAGATTCTTAAGGTTTTCTGGTGGGAGGATGATGTATGATGGAATGTTTGCTTTCGTGTGTTCATGATTTATGGGTTTGGAAACTGATTTTCTGTTTGGGACTATGAGGATTTCTGTTTACGATTTCTGGGTTTAAACTGGTATGTATTTTGGTTTTGGGATTTTCTGTTTGCTCACTCTTCTATCACGTAATGGCTGCTGGTTAAGTTGGTTTATGGTTTTGGAATTGATTGTGTATTTTTCTCTGGAACTTCAAACGGTTAAGAACAAATGTTACCCTTATGTCTTTTTTTTCTCTCTGATTGGTATTGTGGTCTTAAGAACAGATATTATGCTTGTCTTGGTTAACCCCGAGATCTTCTACTCTCTGAGAGATCTCTATCATCATTGCTGGCTTTTACCCTTTTCACCTTTGGTGAAAAACCACCTTTGGAACCAGCCACTTTCTCCTTCTATGATACTGCTGCTATTATATCTTGCTTGAATTATTTGGCTTACCTCTTTGGTTATGACCCTGCTGCTTATTATTTGACTTTCTTGATCTTTTGGCTCTGCTATGCCTTCTGCTACTGCTTTATCCCTGCTGCTCTTGCTTTATCCTTACTGCTCTTTTGTGCTGGTGCTGATAACCATATATTTGTTTCAATTGCTGCCCTGTTGAACTGTTGGATTAGTGGAATTGTTTGGCTGCTTGTTGAACTGTTGGATTATAACTATGATGATAACTGAGTTTTGGATTTTTTTTGTGAACCAAATTAGTTTGTGATTTGCAAATAAGCTTCTTTTAACCGATGATTAATCTTGAACAAGATTATGAGGATAATCAATCTTAAAACCTGATTCCCGCCAGAAGCTCCTAATGATGAGTTCGAAAAAAGAAAAGTTCTCTTGATTTACGTTGATGTTCAATTATAATTACTAATCATATTTTCTTTTGTTGTTTTCATGTAACAATGTGACGAAGACGGAGACAATAAGAGGGCAGCTTGGATGTGAAGAATGGCTTGGAGGAAGACAACGATTCGCTCGAACCAAAAACAAACCCTAGAAGCTTGTAGCATTATTGTAGAATTAGGACATCTTTGTAATTTTGTAACTTTGTAACTCACACTTGTAATTGAATTACAATAATTTGTTTTTTCTTTTCAAAATCAAGGTTGTAATTCCAAAGGCATTGTAACTTTGTAGATCTTCAGATAAATGAATACAAACTTGAATACCATTTGCGTAGCATTTCGATCGAATGAACATTGCACACAAAAAGGAACGGAATTAATCCTAACTTGAGTACTTTTGCTTGGAACGAGCGGAATGAGTAATATACCCAATACGAATTGAATAATTACCTGTAACTATTTTTCCGCTAATGAATTCAAAGTCCAAGAACAACATCTTTCCGTCCATTGAATTTAAATCCCCCAAGAAACAAAGAATTCCTTTTAAAATTTAAATTCCAAAATAAATAATTATTTTAGAATTCAAATTCCAAAAAACAAATAATTCCTTTCGAACAAATAATTCCAAACAGTTCCTCTTGAATAAATAATTCGAAACCTCTTGAATTTTGAATTGTGCTCAATGATAGTCTGAATCAAAATTGAATTAGTAACAAAATAAAACTTTCCTTCGAAACCCAACACAATTTTTTCCACGAAAATTTCCCTGTAGAAACTCCTCTGAAGCCACAATGAACGAACGTCTATGATTAGAACAAACAACGAAACAATGAGGTGAAACAAAGGGGGAAATTTTGGGGTGCGACAAACGGTAAAGGAAATATGGGACACTCTTGTAGAAACTCATGAAGGAAACGTCGAAGTCAAAAGATATAGATTGAACACTTTGAGTCTAGAATACGAATTATTCTGAATGTTGGCCGAAGATTTGTTCACTTGACAAATCATTTGAAGGCACTCGGTAAGACTTTAACTAATGATGAATTAAATCTTAAAGTGCTTAGGTCTTTAACTAGGGAATGACAACCAAAAGTGACGGTAATATCCGAAAAGAAAAGCCTAAAAACTATGACTTCCGCAACATTATTCGGAAAGCTTCAAGAATATGAAATGGAACTTGGAAGACTTGAAAAACATGAGAATCATGAGAAGAAACCTAAAGGCATTGCTTTGAAAGTAGATTCAAAAGAAAGTCAAGATAAAGATTCATCGGAGGAAGATGAAAACTTCTTGCTTCTTGTAAAAAGGTTAGGAAAATATTTTGGTCATAAAAATAATCTTCATAATGCTAACTTTGTCAAAAGGAAGAAATTTTATAAGCATAAAGATAAAGAAGCCTCCACATCAACACAAGATGTCACATGTTATGAATGTGGAAAGCAATGTCACATAAAGCCGGATTTCCAAAACTCTCGCAGAAAAATGGATTCAAAGGCAAAAAGGAGTTCAAAAAAAAAGGGCTTATGTTGCATGGGAAGATAATGAGATAAGTTCTTCATCCGATTCAGATAGTGACGAAAGTGCAAATCTAGCATTGATGGTTCCACACCATTCTGATGATGAAGAAGGCGAGGTTAGTTATGATAACTCTCTTTATAATAATGGCGCACAAGGTGCTATAGATGAAATATTAAATGAATGCAAAATTCTATATAGAACTATTTCATCTCAAAAGAAAATAATTTCATCTTTGGAAGAAAAAGTTAAAACAATTGAAAAACAACATAAAGATGAAAAAGAAAAAATGATTAGTGATCAAAAACATAATTTTGTATGCAACAATTGTGAATCACTTTCTTTCCAAATTGTTTAATTAAAAAGAGTCCTAGAAAGGTATGAAAAAGGACAAGTTGGATTGGAAAATGTTCTTAGCACACAAAGGTATCCTAAAGATAAAAGTGGACCTGGTTTTTCAAACTTTTCTCAACCAAGTCCCAACAAAACTATCTTTGTTAAAGATAATAACCAACCAATCCAAGAGAAAGTGACCAAGCCTAAAGTAGTTCATCATTATCCTAAAAAGAAAAGAGTTGTTAAAAATAAATCTTATCCTCCTAGATACAGAAGTAATTTTAAACCTACTTGTTTCTATTGTGGTATTAAAGGCCACACACATAATGCTTGCTATGTAAGAAACTTTAGTGTTCCAAGTGGGCATTATGTGTGGGTAAAGAAAGGTACTCATTATGAAGGACCCAAAGCAATTTGGGTACCTAATAAAACTTAATTTGTTTTGTAGGCGTGCTTGAAAACCACTTCAAATTTATGGTATCTTGATAGTGGTTGTTCCAAGCATATGACGGGAGACATAAACCATTTTTCAAATCTAGTCTTAAAGACCAAGGGTTATGTCACTTATGGAGATGACAACAAGGGAAGAATTCTTGGCAAAGGCAAAGTTGGTGCACCACCTTTCATATCCATTTAAGATGTTCTTTATGTTTAAGGACTAAAGCACAATCT
Organism: Vicia sativa; assembly: GCA_021764765.1. Taxonomy (NCBI): domain Eukaryota; kingdom Viridiplantae; phylum Streptophyta; class Magnoliopsida; order Fabales; family Fabaceae; genus Vicia; species Vicia sativa. The sequence continues at coordinate 49,839,620 of CM038793.1, read as the reverse complement.
TCTTAGAATTAGCCAACTTTGTGACAAAGGCTTCAAGATCAAGTTTACTAAATATGAATGCTTGATTATTGATGAAGTCACCAGTGAGGTCAAACTCAAAGGTAAAAGAATTAGTAATATTTTTATGATTTCCTTAGATGATTTATCTTTGAAAGTAAAATGTGTCATGGTAAACAATAATGAATCATGGTTATGGCATAAAAGGGCAGCCCATATTCATATGAATCACTTAAATAAATTAACCAAACATGATCTTGTTGTTGGCTTACCAAAGATAAATTTTGTCAAAGATAAATTATGTGATGCTTGTCAAAAGGGAAAACAAACAAAATCAACTTTCAAATCTAAGGATGTGGTCTCCACTACAAGGCCACTACAATTGTTGTTCATGGATTTATTTGGTCCATCAAGAACAAGAAGCTTCGGAGGTGATGTATACGCTTTAGTTATTGTTGATGATTTTTCTAGATATTCTTAGACTTTGTTTCTTGTGCAGAAAAGTGATGCTTTCAAAGCCTTTAAGAAGTATGCAAATCAAATTTAAAATGAAAAATCACTAAAGATTGTATACATAAGAAGTGACTATGGTGGAGAATTCCAAATTGCATTATTTAAAGAATTTTGTGAAGAACATGGTATCTCTCATAATTTTTCAGCACCAAGAACTACACAACAAAATGGAGTAGTTGAAAGAAAGAATAGGTTTCTAGTGGAACTTGCAAGAACGATGCTTAGTGATGCAAATCTACCAAATTATTTTTGGGCGGATGCGGTTAGTACGGCATGTTATGTGGGAAATCTAGTTATCATTATAACTATCTTGAAAAAGACTCCATATGAACTCTTCAAGGTTAGAAAGCCAAACATTTCTCACTTTCACATCTTTTGATGCAAATGCTTTGTCCTCTACAATGACAAAGACAATCTCGGTAAGTTTGACGAGAAATCCGACGAAGGTATATTTCTTGGTTATTCACTTTCTAGTAAAGCATATAGAATTTATAATAAAGGAACTTTAACTATTGAAGAATATATGCATGTTTCTTTTGATGAAACTAACACCTCTAAGGAGGAAATAGTTGTTTGTGATGATGATATAATAGGGTTACCCCCAGAAGAATTTTCAAATGATCAAAATGTGAATCAACCGGAACATCAACAAGGAGTAACACAACAAGTTTCAAACATCAATGATCTACCCAAATAATGGAGAACTCATATAGACCATCCTATTGATAAAATCATTGGTGATATTAGTCAAGGAGTTACAACAAGATTAAATCTCAAAGATGTTTGCTTAAACATGGCATTTGTTTCTCAAATTGAACCCTCCAAAGTTGATGAAGCCTTAGGAGACGATCAATGGATAATTGTTATGCAAGAAGAACTAAATCAATTAGAGAGAAATCAAGTTTGGGAACTTGTTCCTAGGCCAAGTGGTAAACACATCATAGGTACCCGATGGGTGTTTAAAAACAAACTTGATGAGAATGGTATAATTGTTCGAAACAAAGCAAGGTTGGTGGATCAAGGTTACAATCAAGAAGAAGGAATCAACTTTGAAGAAACATTTGCTCCAGTTGAAAGGTTATAGGTTATTCGTCTTTTACTTGCTTATGCTTGTTCATTAAATTTTCAGCTTTATCAAATGGACATTAAAAGCGCATTCTTGAATGGCTACATCAATGAAGAAGTATATGTCAAACAACCCCCGAGATTTGAAGACTTAAAAAATCCTTCACATGTCTTTAAGTTGAGAAAGGCTCTTTATGGCTTAAAGCAAGCACCAAGAGCATGGTATGATAGGCGTAGCAATTTTTTGTGTGAAAAAGGTTTTGAAAAGAGTAAGGTTGATAAAACTTTATTCATTAAGAAAATCAAATGTAACACTTTATTGGTTTAAGTCTATGTTGATGATATCATTTTTGGATCGACTAACAAAGAAATGTGTGAAGAATTCTCATTGATGATGCAAGGAGAATTCGAGATGTCCATGACGGGTAACATGAATTATTTTCTTGGACTACAAATTAAGCAACTAAAAGATGGGATCTTCATCAACCAATCCAAGTATTACAAAAGGTTATTGAAAATGTTTGATATGGATAGTTGCAAAGCGATGAATACTCCAACGGGCTCCGGTACATATGTTGATCAAGATGAATCCGGTATTCCAATTGATATTACAAAGTATCGAGGTATGGTTGGTTCTTTATTATATTTGAAGGCAATTCGTCCTGACATAATGTTTAGTGTTTGTCTTTGTGCTGGCTTTCAAGAAAATCCAAAGGAATCACATCTCATGGCGGTAAAAAGGATCATGAAGTATCTCAAAGGAACAACCAATGTCGGCTTATGGTATCCAAAAGATAGTGTTTGCAATTTAATTGGTTATTCTGACGCAGATTATGCAGGTTGTAAAACTGATAGAAAAAGCACAAGTGGTACTTATCACATTCTTCAAAATGCACTAGTATCACGGGCTTGTTAAAAAAAAGCATGTGTTGCTCTTAGCACGACCGAAGCAAAATACATAGCAGCGGGTAGTTGTTGTGCATAAATTCTTTGTCTTAAGCAACAACTTCGTGACTACGAACTTAATCTCGGATGCATTCCTCTTTGATGCGACAACAAAAGTGCAATCAATATAAAAAATACGGTCATGCATTCAAGAACCAAACACATCGACATTCGACATCATTTTCTCCGTGATCATGTACTTCAAGGAGATGTCGAAGTCACTTTTATGGATACTCATAATCAACTCGCAGATATTTTTACAAAGCCGCTTGCTCGTGAGCCATTTTAAAATTTGAAGAGAACTTGGGATCTTGGATGAAAGTGATACATAAAATATTCACTTCAATTAAGGTGCACATTTTATTATTTTCTTAAAATTTTATCAAATGCATCTCTTCTTCTACTCCTTCTTATATTTGTTTTATGTGCATAAATGTGTTAAAGTATGTGTGTTTTATATTTAGTATACTTACATGTATGTATATATATATATATATATATATATATATATATAAGCTTCTAAACCCTGACATGCACTTACAGTAGCCTTTTTTTCACATTTTTCACTTCTTGCAATCGATTGCATACTGTAAGTTTTGCAAAAATACAAGTATTTTTAGTTTTCTGACAGGGGAACCCGATTACCCATATAGAGGAACCAGTTCCCACACTTTTTTACGCTCTAGAATGCAATTTCATAGACAGGTAACCGGTTACCCCCATATGGGAACCGATTACTGCTACAATACAGAGCCAATTTTACTCATTTTTTAATTTTTTTGGTTGTTATTTTTACTTTATAACTTATGTTTTGTTGTTAAGTGATTTTTTACATAAGTCATAAGCACTTCGTCTTGGCACTCTTCACTCCAACATCTTCTTCAACCTTCACTCACCTCCATCAAAACCCCACTCTCTCTTTTTCCTCAACCCAAAAATTAACACCCATTACCTCATAACTCCGTATAAACCTTCCTTCTCTCATACCTCATATCACAAACCTCCTCTCTACCTCAAATCCCAAAATCTGTTTCCAAAACCCAAACTTTCAGAAAAGCTTCATATCCATCCATGACTTCTTATTCAAGAGCAACTAGGGGAGCTAAGGGAAAACAAAAAATTGGTGAAACTAGTGATGACCACCATGATTTTGCTCATCCAACCTGTCCTACACTCAAGAGTAGGACACTTACCTTCAATATTCGAAATAGAGCTCTATTGCTGGCAAAGTATGGTAACCTCTCTTCTTTTCCTGCTCATAGCTTTAATTTCCCTGCTAGAATAGCTGCTGCAAAGTTGGATGTGTTTGTCAGTGACCGTGGGTTTATATATCCTGATCTGGTTAAAGAATTTTACCAAAATATGTCTCTAGTTACTACTAAAAACGATGAAATTGTTCTGACCTCCTCTGTTCTCAATAAGGATATTTGTTTGGATATTGATTTATTTGGAAAGTGTTTAAGGGTTCCCTATGAAGGATTAGTTCTTGTACAAGGTTCTATACCAGATGAATGGGAATCATATAATAAAATTGAAGTATTTTTGGACTTGTGTCAAGAATCTCAACATGCAAGTGTTAGGAAGCAAAACGCCTCAAAGTTGAATATGTTTGGATCAAATTTATCTATCAGTGATAGGATGCTTCATTATCTTATTGCTTATGTTTTGCTTCCAAAACACTCCAACCACTCTCGCATCAATGAATTCGAGTTACAAGTGCTCTATGCTTGGAATCAAGGAATTCCGGTTAATTGGGCACTCATTATCTTGCACCACATGAATCATCTTATTCACTTAAATGGTGCTTTAACTTATGCTAGGCCTATCTTTATAATCAATGATAATGCTGGTGTTTCTTTGCAAAGAGAGCCAAAGATAGTGATGAAGGAAAAAGACCATGAAATCAATGTCAGAACCGCCTTAAAAAATACTGGTATAGTCTTGGACCTTGAAGGCAGATTTCACTATAAGGAAGATCCTTCACCCGGCGCTCCTCCTCCGGTTCCAGAAGGTGGTTATACTATGGAACTTTTATTTAACAAGATATGCTCTATAGAGACTACCATTGCTAATAACCATCGAGAGAACCAATTTGAACATGCTCTTTTAAGGCGTCAAATGAGGGAACTTATCAAAGCCCAAAGTAACCAAGCTATGGTAGATGATGATGAAGATGACGAAGAAGTTGGTGATGGAGATGGACAAGGAGAGGAAGATGATGGGAACCCGGGTTCTCCTATGAGGGAACCGCTTCCCCTTCTTTAAATTTCAAATTTTTTTAACGTTGGCTTAGTAGGAATTGGGTTCTCCCAGGTGGGAACCGGTTACCGCTAAACCAGTGTGAAAAATACTTTTATGTTTCAAGCATATTTTTTATGGGATGCTTAGCATGAGTCATGGCATATTTTCATATGATTATACATGTTTGTAAAGGTGTTTTAGAACATATAAATACTACAGATTTTTCAGAATTAATTCACCTTCTTCAATTAACAATTCTACATACAAAAACTCTTTAACTTTCAAATACTCTCAAGTGTTTTACATCAAAAATTTTGTGAGACATTCCACACTTATTTTTCATTGAAAAATTATTCTAAGTAGCATACTATCATTGTGAACACTTGCATCTATTATTGAGAATTGTTTTACTTGAAGGAGAAGATCAATCCAAGATTGATATATTATACTACAACTTCAAAACTCTTGTAAAATTCAAACATACTTGTTGTATTCTTGTTGTCCAAGATTGTTGGAAATGAGTTGTGCATTAAAGAGGGTTGTTCTTGTTGCACTTAGTGTTGTTATACCTTAAAGGTGTTCAGAGCATTTGGTCTCCCTATAGGTTAGATAGTAGGCTTCACCATTGGTTTGAATAGGTTGTACGATAATTCTGACTATAGTGAAATCTCTTGCATGTTGCAAGGGGACTGGAGTACTCTCAGACTATGAGGGGAACCAGGATACATCCTTGTGTTCTTTACTTTTCTGCATTTATTGCTTTCATCACACCATAACCAAAAGGAAAGAAACACTTATAAAAAATTCACATACCAAACCATAAAAATTAGTGCAAGTATTCATAAAAAATCAATAAGATTTTTAAACACCTAATTCACCCCCTCCCTGCTCTTAGGCGTATTTCATACTTACAATTAGCATCAGAGCATGTTATAGGTAACTTGTTCCTAAAGATCCAGAATGGCTTCCACAAATCAAAATTAGGTTTTCAAAGATGGTGGTAGTAACAACAAGCCTCCGTTGTTTTGTGGTGAATACTTTGACTTTTGGAAAATTTGCATGTAGGCTCATCTTAAAGCGCAAGGAGAAGAAATATGGGATGCTGTTGAGAATGGTACATTTTCTCCGATATGTGTTGTCAATGGAGTTGGATCATCAAAGCCTAAAGCATCATGCAATGAAGATGACAAGAAAAAAGTTCTCTATGACAAAAAGGCAATCAATCTTCTCCAAAGTGCTCTTAGTATGGATGAATTCTTTCGAGTATCAGCATGTACAACGGTGAAGCAACTCGATTTTCAAAAATTATTTAATTTTCTAAAATAAGTGAAATCGCCACCTAATTTTATTTTTTCCAAAAGGAACGGGAAAATATAAAAAAAAACCCCACAGATGCGGATAAGGCGGTCTACGACCAAAAATATGGAATCGGGAGTCGGTTATGTAAGAGGAAGGTATTAGCACCTCTTACATCCATCGTACTCGATGAGACCCGTTTAATTCTAAGCGTGTGTGTATATTTGCTAATTTCTAAGTTATAATCGGAAGAGAAACGAGATCTGTTTATTATTATTTTGAGTTTGGCACGGTTTCGAAACCGTGTGCCTACGTATTCCCTTGTGCAATGGGAAAGTCAAAACTCCGTAGTTCCTCTCAAAAAGGTTTGAATTGTTTGTGTTGATTTTATAAGAAAAATCGTGTATTAGACATTTCAAATGCTTGAACTTAGACTTGTTTAGTTTGTTTGAAAAGCTTAAGTCCTCGTTCGTGTTTGAAACGACTATTGCACACTCTTTGTCAGAAAAGAGTTTGATGATCGCATATGAACGATAAAAGAGTTTGAATGAGTTATTTTATTTTTATGTGGGAGACAAGTATTGGACCATAAGCGTTCAATGGCTAACGCCCCAATTACTCGGATAAGTGGATAGAAACATCCTAATCATCTTTTTCTACCCAAAAGTTTTGTTAAGAAAAGGTGAGGTGAAACAAGGTTCACGTTAATTAAATTTGATTAAGAAACCAAACATACGGTCGAGGATCGATACTGGACTGACTACCATATGTTTGGGAGGAGGGAGAAATAGAATATTTATTTGTGAAAGTAATTTTGAAAAGAAACTCGACGTTGGATCGAGGTTTATAACCTTAATTATGAAAGTGTTTTTGAGATACGTGCTGGGATGAAATGTGGAATCGGGTTATGATTAATCAAGTATATGGACTTAATTAACCTCGTGAGGATAGGTGCTCCTATCCCCAACCATGAGACCCTGGTGCATGGAAAATTGGTATATAGACCAATGTTATTTTCGGGTTATGATTGATTAAAGCAACAAGGGCTTTAATCAACCTCGTGAGGATGGCCATGCCCATCCCCAACCATGAGACCCTTTAAGCAATCGACTTATGAGCCAATCGAAGCGGAATCAAATTAATTTTCGTTGGTCATGTGCAAAGTGTACAATGGTGGATAGATACTGAATGAGCAAATAACAGGCAAATATCAAACAATACAAATCGGAAATTTAAATAATTATTAGAAATGATTTTTTCTGTTTGATGAAAAATCAACTAATAATTTAATCGACAAATCATCAAATAAAAACTATCAGAACCAATTATTATTTAGTACATCGCAACAAATAAATTATCTACATGGAAATAAATTAGTTTAACGGATAAGAGTTTAGAATTAGACTGTATTGCAGTGATTCTGGGAGGCGCGAAAAGAAATCCATCTGATCTTTATGCGATTGGTCAGCAGAAGTTCAACACGTACTGGAAGACTGGATGCATCGGATCTCCTCCTCCAAAATACCCCAACGGCCAAGGTGATGTATTATAGTACTTACCAAATACTCTTACTCTTTTTTATAAATAAGTTATTTAACCAAAAGAAAAGAAAAAATAAAAAAAGAAAATGAATAAAGAAAACAAGGTGGTGACACTTGTCACCACCAGACTTAAAACATTAAAAAAAGAAAAAAAGAAATTAAATTAATTAAATTAGAATTAAAATATAAAAAAATTACCCAAATGGGCAAATTATAATCTGTTCCTCTCTCTCGTTCCCACACGTTCGCTCTCATATTCTTCCTCTCATTCTCACGCTTCCCTCATAGTTGACCCAGAAACCCCATCCTCACATGGATTCTCGTCGCTCTCTCTCGTTCCTCACTGGTCTCTCACCATTCTCTCACTGGTCTCTCACCGGAAACCGTAATGGCCGCGCTGGAAATCGCCTCATGGCGGTTCTGGCGGCGGCGTGGCCCATAACCCCAATGTTTTCGCGTTTTTGTATGTTTTTTACCCTTCCTACTCTGATGCTTATGTTGATTTTGCAGATATATGATAGGTTCTCGGCCGAAATCCAAAGGGGGTTCTGAAACCCTAGACCTCCGACGCGATTCCGGCAATGGTGAGGGTACCTGAGCCTTGGAGACGCGTTTGATGGTGAAGAATTGCTCCTGAATTCGTCCCGGGTGAGACTGTTCCAAACTCCTCTTTTTCTTTCTCTGTTCAGAACGTAGTGTTTCTGGAAAAAACTTTAGATTCTTAAGGTTTTCTGGTGGGAGGATGATGTATGATGGAATGTTTGCTTTTGTGTGTTCATGATTTATGGGTTTGGAAACTGATTTTCTGTTTGGGACTATGAGGATTTCTGTTTACGATTTCTGGGTTTAAACTGGTATGTATTTTGGTTTTGGGATTTTCTGTTTGCTCACTCTTCTATCACGTAATGGCTGCTGGTTAAGTTGGTTTATGGTTTTGGAATTGATTGTGTATTTTTCTCTGGAACTTCAAACGGTTAAGAACAAATGTTACCCTTATGTCTTTTTTTTCTCTCTGATTGGTATTGTGGTCTTAAGAACAGATATTATGCTTGTCTTGGTTAACCCCCAGATCTTCTACTCTCTGAGAGATCTCTATCATCATTGCTGGCTTTTACCCTTTTCACCTTTGGTGAAAAACCACCTTTGGAACCAGCACTTTCTCCTTCTATGATACTGCTGCTATTATATCTTGCTTGAATTATTTGGCTTACCTCTTTGGTTATGACCCTGCTGCTTATTATTTGACTTTCTTGATCTTTTGGCTCTGCTATGCCTTCTGCTACTGCTTTATCCCTGCTGCTCTTGCTTTATCCTTACTGCTCTTTTGTGCTGGTGCTGATAACCATATATTTGTTTCAATTGCTGCCCTGTTGAACTGTTGGATTAGTGGAATTGTTTGGCTGCTTGTTGAACTGTTGGATTATAACTATGATGATAACTGAGTTTTGGATTTTTTTTGTGAACCAAATTAGTTTGTGATTTGCAAATAAGCTTCTTTTAACCGATGATTAATCTTGAACAAGATTATGAGGATAATCAATCTTAAAACCTGATTCCCGCCAGAAGCTCCTAATGATGAGTTCGAAAAAAGAAAAGTTCTCTTGATTTACGTTGATATTCAATTATAATTACTAATCATATTTTCTTTTGTTGTTTTCATGTAACAATGTGACGAAGACGGAGACAATAAGAGGGCAGCTTGGATGTGAAGAATGGCTTGGAGGAAGACAACGATTCGCTCGAACCAAAAACAAACCCTAGAAGCTTGTAGCATTATTGTAGAATTAGGACATCTTTGTAATTTTGTAACTTTGTAACTCACACTTGTAATTGAATTACAATAATTTGTTTTTTCTTTTCAAAATCAAGCTTGTAATTCCAAAGGCATTGTAACTTTGTAGATCTTGAGATAAATGAATACAAACTTGAATACCATTTGCATAGCATTTCGATCGAATGAACATTGCACACAAAAAGGAATAGAATTAATCCTAACTTGAGTACTTTTGCTTGGAACGAGCGGAATGAGTAATATACCCAATACGAATTGAATAATTACCTGTAACTATTTTTCCACTAATGAATTCAAAGTCCAAGAACAACATCTTTCCCTCCATTGAATTTAAATCCCCCAAGAAACAAAGAATTCCTTTTAAAATATAAATTCCAAAATAAATAATTATTTTTGAATTCAAATTCCAAAAAACAAATAATTCCTTTCGAACAAATAATTCCAAACAGTTCCTCTTGAATAAATAATTCGAAACCTCTTGAATTTTGAATTGTGCTCAATGATAGTCTGAATCAAAATTGAATTAGTAACAAAATAAAACTTTCCTTCGAAACCCAACACAATTTTTTCCACGAAAATTTCCCTGTAGAAACTCCTCTGAAGCCACAATGAACGAACGTCTATGATTAGAACAAACAACGAAACAATGAGGTGAAACAAAGGGGGAAATTTTGGGGTGCGACAAACGGTAAAGGAAATATGGGACACTCTTGTAGAAACTCATGAAGGAAACGTCGAAGTCAAAAGATATAGATTGAACACTTTGAGTCTAGAATACGAATTATTCTGAATGTTGGCCGAAGATTTGTTCACTTGACAAATCATTTGAAGGCACTCGGTAAGACTTTAACTAATGATGAATTAAATCTTAAAGTGCTTAGGTCTTTAACTAGGGAATGACAACCAAAAGTGACGGTAATATCCGAAAAGAAAAGCCTAAAAACTATGACTTCCGCAACATTATTCGGAAAGCTTCAAGAATATGAAATGGAACTTGGAAGACTTGAAAAACATGAGAATCATGAGAAGAAACCTAAAGGCATTGCTTTGAAAGTAGATTCAAAAGAAAGTCAAGATAAAGATTCATCGGAGGAAGATGAAAACTTCTTGCTTCTTGTAAAAAGGTTAGGAAAATATTTTGGTCATAAAAATAATCTTCATAATGCTAACTTTGTCAAAAGGAAGAAATTTTATAAGCATAAAGATAAAGAAGCCTCCACATCAACACAAGATGTCACATGTTATGAATGTGGAAAGCAATGTCACATAAAGCCGGATTTCCAAAACTCTCGCAGAAAAATGGATTCAAAGGCAAAAAGGAGTTCAAAAAAAAAGGGCTTATGTTGCATGGGAAGATAATGAGATAAGTTCTTCATCCGATTCAGATAGTGACGAAAGTGCAAATCTAGCATTGATGGTTCCACACCATTCTGATGATGAAGAAGGCGAGGTTAGTTATGATAACTCTCTTTATAATAATGGCGCACAAGGTGCTATAGATGAAATATTAAATGAATGCAAAATTCTATATAGAACTATTTCATCTCAAAAGAAAATAATTTCATCTTTGGAAGAAAAAGTTAAAACAATTGAAAAACAACATAAAGATGAAAAAGAAAAAATGATTAGTGATCAAAAACATAATTTTGTATGCAACAATTGTGAATCACTTTCTTTCCAAATTGTTTAATTAAAAAGAGTCCTAGAAAGGTATGAAAAAGGACAAGTTGGATTGGAAAATGTTCTTAGCACACAAAGGTATCCTAAAGATAAAAGTGGACCTGGTTTTTCAAACTTTTCTCAACCAAGTCCCAACAAAACTATCTTTGTTAAAGATAATAACCAACCAATCCAAGAGAAAGTGACCAAGCCTAAAGTAGTTCATCATTATCCTAAAAAGAAAAGAGTTGTTAAAAATAAATCTTATCCTCCTAGATACAGAAGTAATTTTAAACCTACTTGTTTCTATTGTGGTATTAAAGGCCACACACATAATGCTTGCTATGTAAGAAACTTTAGTGTTCCAAGTGGGCATTATGTGTGGGTAAAGAAAGGTACTCATTATGAAGGACCCAAAGCAATTTGGGTACCTAATAAAACTTAATTTGTTTTGTAGGCGTGCTTGAAAACCACTTCAAATTTATGGTATCTTGATAGTGGTTGTTCCAAGCATATGACGGGAGACATAAACCATTTTTCAAATCTAGTCTTAAAGACCAAGGGTTATGTCACTTATGGAGATGACAACAAGGGAAGAATTCTTGGCAAAGGCAAAGTTGGTGCACCACCTTTCATATCCATTTAAGATGTTCTTTATGTTTAAGGACTAAAGCACAATCTTCTTAGAATTAGCCAACTTTGTGACAAAGGCTTCAAGATCAAGTTTACTAAATATGAATGCTTGATTATTGATGAAGTCACCAGTGAGGTCAAACTCAAAGGTAAAAGAATTAGTAATATTTTTATGATTTCCTTAGATGATTTATCTTTGAAAGTAAAATGTGTCATGGTAAACAATAATGAATCATGGTTATGGCATAAAAGGGCAGCCCATATTCATATGAATCACTTAAATAAATTAACCAAACATGATCTTGTTGTTGGCTTACCAAAGATAAATTTTGTCAAAGATAAATTATGTGATGCTTGTCAAAAGGGAAAACAAACAAAATCAACTTTCAAATCTAAGGATGTGGTCTCCACTACAAGGCCACTACAATTGTTGTTCATGGATTTATTTGGTCCATCAAGAACAAGAAGCTTCGGAGGTGATGTATACGCTTTAGTTATTGTTGATGATTTTTCTAGATATTCTTAGACTTTGTTTCTTGTGCAGAAAAGTGATGCTTTCAAAGCCTTTAAGAAGTATGCAAATCAAATTTAAAATGAAAAATCACTAAAGATTGTATACATAAGAAGTGACTATGGTGGAGAATTCCAAATTGCATTATTTAAAGAATTTTGTGAAGAACATGGTATCTCTCATAATTTTTCAGCACCAAGAACTACACAACAAAATGGAGTAGTTGAAAGAAAGAATAGGTTTCTAGTGGAACTTGCAAGAACGATGCTTAGTGATGCAAATCTACCAAATTATTTTTGGGCGGATGCGGTTAGTACGGCATGTTATGTGGGAAATCTAGTTATCATTATAACTATCTTGAAAAAGACTCCATATGAACTCTTCAAGGTTAGAAAGCCAAACATTTCTCACTTTCACATCTTTTGATGCAAATGCTTTGTCCTCTACAATGACAAAGACAATCTCGGTAAGTTTGACGAGAAATCCGACGAAGGTATATTTCTTGGTTATTCACTTTCTAGTAAAGCATATAGAATTTATAATAAAGGAACTTTAACTATTGAAGAATATATGCATGTTTCTTTTGATGAAACTAACACCTCTAAGGAGGAAATAGTTGTTTGTGATGATGATATAATAGGGTTACCCCCAGAAGAATTTTCAAATGATCAAAATGTGAATCAACCGGAACATCAACAAGGAGTAACACAACAAGTTTCAAACATCAATGATCTACCCAAATAATGGAGAACTCATATAGACCATCCTATTGATAAAATCATTGGTGATATTAGTCAAGGAGTTACAACAAGATTAAATCTCAAAGATGTTTGCTTAAACATGGCATTTGTTTCTCAAATTGAACCCTCCAAAGTTGATGAAGCCTTAGGAGACGATCAATGGATAATTGTTATGCAAGAAGAACTAAATCAATTAGAGAGAAATCAAGTTTGGGAACTTGTTCCTAGGCCAAGTGGTAAACACATCATAGGTACCCGATGGGTGTTTAAAAACAAACTTGATGAGAATGGTATAATTGTTCGAAACAAAGCAAGGTTGGTGGATCAAGGTTACAATCAAGAAGAAGGAATCAACTTTGAAGAAACATTTGCTCCAGTTGAAAGGTTATAGGTTATTCGTCTTTTACTTGCTTATGCTTGTTCATTAAATTTTCAGCTTTATCAAATGGACATTAAAAGCGCATTCTTGAATGGCTACATCAATGAAGAAGTATATGTCAAACAACCCCCGAGATTTGAAGACTTAAAAAATCCTTCACATGTCTTTAAGTTGAGAAAGGCTCTTTATGGCTTAAAGCAAGCACCAAGAGCATGGTATGATAGGCGTAGCAATTTTTTGTGTGAAAAAGGTTTTGAAAAGAGTAAGGTTGATAAAACTTTATTCATTAAGAAAATCAAATGTAACACTTTATTGGTTTAAGTCTATGTTGATGATATCATTTTTGGATCGACTAACAAAGAAATGTGTGAAGAATTCTCATTGATGATGCAAGGAGAATTCGAGATGTCCATGACGGGTAACATGAATTATTTTCTTGGACTACAAATTAAGCAACTAAAAGATGGGATCTTCATCAACCAATCCAAGTATTACAAAAGGTTATTGAAAATGTTTGATATGGATAGTTGCAAAGCGATGAATACTCCAACGGGCTCCGGTACATATGTTGATCAAGATGAATCCGGTATTCCAATTGATATTACAAAGTATCGAGGTATGGTTGGTTCTTTATTATATTTGAAGGCAATTCGTCCTGACATAATGTTTAGTGTTTGTCTTTGTGCTGGCTTTCAAGAAAATCCAAAGGAATCACATCTCATGGCGGTAAAAAGGATCATGAAGTATCTCAAAGGAACAACCAATGTCGGCTTATGGTATCCAAAAGATAGTGTTTGCAATTTAATTGGTTATTCTGACGCAGATTATGCAGGTTGTAAAACTGATAGAAAAAGCACAAGTGGTACTTATCACATTCTTCAAAATGCACTAGTATCACGGGCTTGTTAAAAAAAAGCATGTGTTGCTCTTAGCACGACCGAAGCAAAATACATAGCAGCGGGTAGTTGTTGTGCATAAATTCTTTGTCTTAAGCAACAACTTCGTGACTACGAACTTAATCTCGGATGCATTCCTCTTTGATGCGACAACAAAAGTGCAATCAATATAAAAAATACGGTCATGCATTCAAGAACCAAACACATCGACATTCGACATCATTTTCTCCGTGATCATGTACTTCAAGGAGATGTCGAAGTCACTTTTATGGATACTCATAATCAACTCGCAGATATTTTTACAAAGCCGCTTGCTCGTGAGCCATTTTAAAATTTGAAGAGAACTTGGGATCTTGGATGAAAGTGATACATAAAATATTCACTTCAATTAAGGTGCACATTTTATTATTTTCTTAAAATTTTATCAAATGCATCTCTTCTTCTACTCCTTCTTATATTTGTTTTATGTGCATAAATGTGTTAAAGTATGTGTGTTTTATATTTAGTATACTTACATGTATGTATATATATATATATATATATATATATATATATAAGCTTCTAAACCCTGACATGCACTTACAGTAGCCTTTTTTTCACATTTTTCACTTCTTGCAATCGATTGCATACTGTAAGTTTTGCAAAAATACAAGTATTTTTAGTTTTCTGACAGGGGAACCCGATTACCCATATAGAGGAACCAGTTCCCACACTTTTTTACGCTCTAGAATGCAATTTCATAGACAGGTAACCGGTTACCCCCATATGGGAACCGATTACTGCTACAATACAGAGCCAATTTTACTCATTTTTTAATTTTTTTGGTTGTTATTTTTACTTTATAACTTATGTTTTGTTGTTAAGTGATTTTTTACATAAGTCATAAGCACTTCGTCTTGGCACTCTTCACTCCAACATCTTCTTCAACCTTCACTCACCTCCATCAAAACCCCACTCTCTCTTTTTCCTCAACCCAAAAATTAACACCCATTACCTCATAACTCCGTATAAACCTTCCTTCTCTCATACCTCATATCACAAACCTCCTCTCTACCTCAAATCCCAAAATCTGTTTCCAAAACCCAAACTTTCAGAAAAGCTTCATATCCATCCATGACTTCTTATTCAAGAGCAACTAGGGGAGCTAAGGGAAAACAAAAAATTGGTGAAACTAGTGATGACCACCATGATTTTGCTCATCCAACCTGTCCTACACTCAAGAGTAGGACACTTACCTTCAATATTCGAAATAGAGCTCTATTGCTGGCAAAGTATGGTAACCTCTCTTCTTTTCCTGCTCATAGCTTTAATTTCCCTGCTAGAATAGTTGCTGCAAAGTTGGATGTGTTTGTCAGTGACCGTGGGTTTATATATCCTGATCTGGTTAAAGAATTTTACCAAAATATGTCTCTAGTTACTACTAAAAACGATGAAATTGTTCTGACCTCCTCTGTTCTCAATAAGGATATTTGTTTGGATATTGATTTATTTGGAAAGTGTTTAAGGGTTCCCTATGAAGGATTAGTTCTTGTACAAGGTTCTATACCAGATGAATGGGAATCATATAATAAAATTGAAGTATTTTTGGACTTGTGTCAAGAATCTCAACATGCAAGTGTTAGGAAGCAAAACGCCTCAAAGTTGAATATGTTTGGATCAAATTTATCTATCAGTGATAGGATGCTTCATTATCTTATTGCTTATGTTTTGCTTCCAAAACACTCCAACCACTCTCGCATCAATGAATTCGAGTTACAAGTGCTCTATGCTTGGAATCAAGGAATTACGGTTAATTGGGCACTCATTATCTTGCACCACATGAATCATCTTATTCACTTAAATGGTGCTTTAACTTATGCTAGGCCTATCTTTATAATCAATGATAATGCTGGTGTTTCTTTGCAAAGAGAGCCAAAGATAGTGATGAAGGAAAAAGACCATGAAATCAATGTCAGAACCGCCTTAAAAAATACTGGTATAGTCTTGGACCTTGAAGGCAGATTTCACTATAAGGAAGATCCTTCACCCGGCGCTCCTCCTCCGGTTCCAGAAGGTGGTTATACTATGGAACTTTTATTTAACAAGATATGCTCTATAGAGACTACCATTGCTAATAACCATCGAGAGAACCAATTTGAACATGCTCTTTTAAGGCGTCAAATGAGGGAACTTATCAAAGCCCAAAGTAACCAAGCTATGGTAGATGATGATGAAGATGACGAAGAAGTTGGTGATGGAGATGGACAAGGAGAGGAAGATGATGGGAACCCGGGTTCTCCTATGAGGGAACCGCTTCCCCTTCTTTAAATTTCAAATTTTTTTAACGTTGGCTTAGTAGGAATTGGGTTCTCCCAGGTGGGAACCGGTTACCGCTAAACCAGTGTGAAAAATACTTTTATGTTTCAAGCATATTTTTTATGGGATGCTTAGCATGAGTCATGGCATATTTTCATATGATTATACATGTTTGTAAAGGTGTTTTAGAACATATAAATACTACAGATTTTTCAGAATTAATTCACCTTCTTCAATTAACAATTCTACATACAAAAACTCTTTAACTTTCAAATACTCTCAAGTGTTTTACATCATAATTTTTGTGAGACTTTCCATACTTATTTTTCATTGAAAAATTATTCTAAGTTTCATACTATCATTGTGAACACTTGCATCCATTATTGAGAATTATTTTACTTGAAGGAGAAGATCAATCCAAGATTGATATATTGTGCTACAACTACAAAACTCTTGTAAAATTCAAACATACTTGTTGTATTCTTGTTGTCCAAGATTATTGGAAACAAGTTGTGCATTGAAGAGGATTGTTCTTCTTGCACATAGTGTTGTTAGACCTTAAAGGTGTTAAGAGCCTTTGGTCTCCCTATAGGTTAGATAATAGGCTTCATCATTTGTTTGAATAGGCTTTACGGTAATTCTGGATGTAGTGAAATCTCTTACATGTTGTAAGGGGGCTGGACTACTCTCGGACTGCGAGGGGAACCAGGATACATCCTTGTGTTCTTTACTTTTATGCATTTATTGGTTTCATCACACCATAACCAAAAGGAAAGTAAGTGCTCTCGTTGTTTCAATTAGAGTTTAAAAATTATTTTTAAAAATAAATAAAACCTAATCAACTTAAAAGCGCTCTCGCTTTATTTTAAGTTGATGCTCAATTACTAATGTCCAGTTAAAATCTCAAACTCTCTCTTTATTGATCCTAACTTCTAATCTGTAATTTACTCTCGTAACAAAATAGTTACATTAAGAACTAGTAATTGAAACCAGAAAATTAATCTTTTTAAAACAGGCTAAATCGAATGGCGTTGCTAAACCCCGTAGGCTATATGACCTTACATACCGAAAACTAAATTTAGCCTAGCATGTTAAACGATTCAGTTATAGCACAACAATGATAAACAGACAATTCAGATAAAACATGCATTTTAGATAAATCAAGCATAAAATAAATAAATAATTAAATAAGCCATTAAATAAACAAACACAATTAAATATACCAATAAATAATTTAATTAAAATAAACCTGAAAATGAAAGGAGGAATATTTGGCAAGCTCCAGGAGTCTCCCACAAGTCGGTGAGATCTGCCTTTCGTTGTCCAAAAAATAAAAAGCGATGAAAGAAATAAAAAGACGCAACTTTAACGTAAGGTTAGAATTGGCAAAGGTCCGCAACAATCCCCGATGTAGAAATTGCTATGAGAAAATAAAGATAGAACTAATAAATAGAAACTAGAAATTAAATAAAATCGGAATAAAATTGGAACTAGAAAGTAAAACTGGCGGAGTAACGCTATAAAATTGTAGAAGAAAAAGTGTGTTGAGAATGAATTACAATGGCTTATTTATAGAGAGTGAAGCGCGAGTGGAAGTGGAGCTGTTGCGTTTTTCTCGCCACCATATTCTCCTCCGTAGCGGTCGCTACGGAGCTAGCTAGGGTTTTGTAAAGGTCACTGCAAACTTCCTTGGTGAGGAAGTCTTGCTCCCTGATGCGTGACGATCGCTATGGCTTTGACTTGGAGGGGTGTAATGGTCGTTACACCCTTGGGCTTAGTGAGGAAGCGCGTGTGGAAGTGGGTTGGGCCTGCTTCCTTATTAATTCTATCAATTTTGCTTCTTTCACACCCCACATCTTGTCATACACCCCATACTTGCATTAATACTTCTATTTTGTGAACTTTGAGTATGATTTATCCGTCTTTTCTCAACTTTCTTCGTAGTTTCCTTATAGTTGGTAAAAACCTGAAAACATAAAAAATACTACCATAATACGAATAAAGAATAATATAATTAATTAAAATACGGATAAAAATCATAAAAATCGATCCAAATAATCGATACATTTTCGTGTTATCACTTGCGGAGTACCGCAGATGCTTTGGGTGCCTAACACCTTCCCTTTGCATAAGTAACCCCTGGTCCTAGATCTCTAATCTTTTTTTTAGGATTTTATTCACTCATTTTCCTAGTCCTTTGGATAAAATAAAAGCGCGGTGGCGACACTTTTGTTAATTTTTTAGTTATGTCAATTCAATGGATTATACTCGCAGTTTTTGCCGCTACATCTGGCACAGACGATTGGGGAATGTTAGTATGAGAAGAATGTCTTAGATTAACAAACTCAATATAGTTAGAGGACTTCCAAATTTGAAGTTCAGCTCAGATGCTCTGTGTGAAGCATGTCAAAAAGGCAAATTTGCAAAACCTCCTTTTAAATAAAAAATGTTGTTTCTACTTCTAGGCCATTAGAACTTCTACACATTAATCTATTTGGACAAGTGAAAATTGCATCCATTAGTGGCAAGAAGTATGGATTGGTGATCGTACATGACTATAGCAGATGGACATGGGTAAAGTTCTTAAGACACAACGATGAGTCACATTCTGTGTTCTCTAACTTGTGCAATCAAGTCCAAAATGAAAAAGAATTTAGGATTGTAAAAGTCAGAAGTGATCATGGTGGAGAATTTGAAAACAAATATTTTGAAATATTTTTTAATGAAAATGGTATTTATTATGATTTTTCTTGTCCTAGAACTCCAAAACAAAATGGAGTTATTGTGATACGGTGAACTGACTTTTTAGTTTTTGTATCGCAAATGTGCGGATAGCAAGAGTCGCTACCGACTTTTATTTTTATCCAATTAAGGGAAGGTAAAAGTACAGAAAAAGACCTTCGTTAGATTCTGAGTACGGGAGAATGGTTATGAAAAGGGAAGGTATTAGCACCCCTTTCCATCCGCAGTTATCTACGGGCTCTTAGTTGCTCTTAGATCACTTAAAAAAATGTGCTTTCTGTGTGTTTGAAAAGATGTTTTGAAAAGGCATTTCGCTTTGACTTTGTAATGATTCACGTAGGAATGTATACAAAGTGTTCGGAAATGTTTCGTTTTGAAAAGAGTTTGACAAAAGTGTGAGGTGTGAAAAGCATTTGGTTTAGAGCAAGCAACTAAAAGACTTATTACCCACTCAGAATTGGTCGTTTTCGTGCTTCTACGTTCCTTTAGAATAGCGCTAGCCGTACCATTAGTTGGTAGGTAACTCCATTCGTTGGATGTAAGCGGGACATTCGAAGGGACATCGGATGGTCATAGAAGGCAACTTGTAGGAAGTATCCTAGCATATTCGAAGGACTATCATCATTTTTTCGTAGGCGACAATCGAGGGTCAAGATCATGTATTCGTAGGCGACATCGTGGGTCTTATAATCTTTGTATCGAAGGGACTATGATGATTTGTTTGGAAGGCAACGGTGCTAGAATACCTCTATGTTCGAGGAACATGACCATTTGGAATTCGTAAGGCAACGAGAGAGAATTACCCTAAGGGGTGCATGTGTGAAAAAGTGTGTCAAATTCAGGTATTTTTTATCTTTGAAAATTAGTGGGCTATGTCCAATTATTATCTTGCCATACACGCCTAGTTACTAGCAATTTATAGGGTGCGGAAATCAAAATGCGGAATGTAAAGTGCGGAAAGGTAAATGTCCTACGCTATTACATGGCTTTGGGGCAGATACATAATTTAAACTTGCGGAAAATAAAAACCTAATTTAAACTATTACATCCCATAAACAGTTACATTATTGGAAAAGAATGAAAACGGTAAAGAAACGTCTGAAGCGGAATAACCTGTGAAACGATAAGAGAAATCGGAAAATATGATGAAATCGAAATAAGAGAAAATGTTAGAAAAAATGCAAATTTTTAATTGAAAAAAAATATGACATGCTGGAAATAACATAAATATGCTAAAATAAATTTTTGGGATTTTTTGAATGCAATTTAATAATTTAAAGTGAATTAAATGTAATTAGAATGCAAAATTATGAATAAAAATAAATATGCATGCAAAATTATATTTTTTAATTTTATAAATTAAATAAAGGTTTTCTGAAAATAATGTAAAAAGAAAAATAATTTTTGATGATTTTTTAATGCAGAAATAAAATTATGAAATTAATTAAAATAACATGCAAAATATAAAAAATAAGAAAATATAGAAAATAATGCAAGTTTGGAAAAAGAATGAAAACCCGGTCCTAGCAGGGTTCGAACTGGAGACATGTGAGAGCATCCATCAACAGTGAACGCTTTAACCACCACGCCAGCTTGCACTTGTTGTCATGAATTGGAAGCGTGGGGTCATGGATATACACGCGTCGCCGTTTGGATGAGTCAAGAACACAGTCAGCTGGTGGACCCTGGTCAGCGCGAGAGAACGAATCAGAATGATGGATTGCGCCACGCATGCACACGCCGGTCAAGCCAAGGTCAACGACGCCGGAGCCCTAGCTCCGGTCGTCTTCTCCGGTGAGTTCGACGTTCAAACCTGCAAAACAACGCGAATAAAAGGAAAACGAAGACCTTGTCCACCTAAATCGGACCTTCTGAGTCCATTAATGGCATCGGTTTTAGCTGAATCGGCCTGTACAGGCCGGTTCGAAGCATCACAGCTCGGAAACCCTAAACATGGCCATACACGATTCTTACGTTCAACCCCTCAAACGATTGCCCAGATCAGTCAAGTAGAACCTCATGAACACATTTAAATCATTAGAAACGATTAAAGCACGCAGGATAATAAAATGCAAAAACCAAAAAGTTTTGAATATGTATGTATGTATATGCATCGATTCAGCTTGTTTTAACCATTGTTTTTGATGCAAACTTACTCATACTTACCCTTAGAGCACGATTGGATGGCTGAGAGAGGTTAAAAGTAGCTGGAAAACAAAACTCGAATTTTCAAGTTTCTTGAAAAATTTGGACAAAATAATGGTTAGTGCAAAGGCTAGGGTTTCGTCCTTTTGTTTGTACACCATGCTGGCTATTTATAGAGCATATTTGGAGAGAAAAAACAAGCAAAAAAGATTGATCATTGATTGTGCAATATTTCCCATTTAAAACAAATCAAATTTTCTTACAAATTTGATTTTTTCTTTCCATATGCATGCTATCACGAATTTGGTAAGGATCATGGGCTTTCTTGGACTTCAAGGAAGATATAAATCCAATCCTTTTTGAAAAAAATCTTATTTTCATATTTTACATGATTTAATTTTGAATTAAATGTTTTAAAATTCAAATATAAATCATAAAAATAGAAAATTACCATTGCCAAGCATTTATGGGTCAAAAATCATGTCATGAACAAGTTTGGATCAAAAGATTTTAGGCCCATTTGGAAAATTTTGCATTTTGACCAAAATGTCCTTTTGTGCAATTGTCCAAAATTGCCCAACTTCTGAATAGTGTATCTTGCTCAATTTTCCACATTTTTGAGTGTTCTTGGACTTTTTGGAAAGCTCTAAGAGTCCTCTAACCAACCTTTTTGGTCTCATATCAATTGGAGTTTCCATGCTCAATATATCTTCAAAACAAAAAGTTGACTTTTTGTTGACTTTGAAAATGACCTGTAATGTTTTGAGCCATACCTCTCAAATGAAGCATTTTTTGGACATTCTTGTGAGACATGAAGTTGTAGAGAATTGAATTACCTTCAAAACAAGAGGTGGTGGAAAAATTTCTGAGAAATTATGAAGAAGTTATGATCAGTCAAAGTTCAGTTGACTTTTCATCTAGAAACCCTAATTTAGAAAGTTTGACTTTTGAGCAAGTCTTGAGTTTTCTTGATGAATCATGATCAACCCTTGATCAAATGATGAATGTAACTTCAAAATGAGGATGTTGACCAAAAGTTATGAAGTTTGACTGTATGTTGACCACAGTTGACTTTTTGTCCAATACAACTGATTTTCAACCATCTGAGCAATTGTCTGAGGAAACTTGACTTGTAAGGCTTGAAACTTGACATGGAGAATCTTTGAAGCATATGAGGAGGCATGAAGACCATTGGAGATGTTGGAAGTCCATCTGGAGCTGAGAATTGCCAAACCCTAGTTTGGGTTGATTGTCTAGGAGAGAGTTTGTCTGATCAACTCTTGAGGAATCCTTGAGTATGGATGTATGAAATATCTTGAGAGGATGGAGGGAAAATTTTGGGGTATGACAGTTATAGAACGTAAAAACAAAACTTTACAAGAAATGGCTCAAACCATGATCAATGAGACTAACATTTCTATACATTTTTAGGCAGAAGAAGTGAACACAACATATTATATCCATAATAGAATCTCCATAAAACCTATTGTTAGTGTTTTTAAGTTGGCATTAATTTTGGTAAAACTAGGATTTAGCAATGTCATGATAGATGTCATGACATTCAGAGATTGAAGATAAATCCTACCTACTAAGGATGTTAAAAGGCAGCTCAGAACTGGAAGCTAAAGCTGTGTTGGAAATTGCAAAATCGATGTCATAATGATGTTATGACATTCGTGACATTCTCCGAACTGTTTGTTCTGAGATTTTTCGGAAGTTTGTTGAGTGCTAAATATTGTTTTTCATTATTAGAAAGCATGCTCACGTGGCTGCTAGGTTAATCTTAATTAAACCTAAATTGGTTGTTGAAAAGACCATGTTTTAGGATTAAATTAAGTGAACCCTAGCTATCTTTATGGAAGCCCAAACGAAGTTTCGGATGATTCTATAAAAGGAATTCAACCCTTACAACCGTGTTGCCTTTGAATGTATTGAAGAGATAGCACTTGTGTTTGTGTAATGTTAGGATTTGTAAGTTGGTATTGTGTAATTCTAGTTTCTCTTGTGAGCCAAGCAACTATCAATTGATAAGTGCATTGGACTAGGATTTGGTGTAAGGGTATTTTATCACTCAAAGCTTTAAAGCACGAGTGTTTGTCTCTTGATTGAAGCTTTGAAGCAAGATCAAGATATTTTATTGAAGTGTGTCTTCACAATTCAATTAGTCAATAGGTTGATATCACCGTGATTGAGGGGAGTGAGGTACTCGGATCTAAGTAGGACTTAGGTTGAAGTTGCATTGGGTAGGTTTTAAGTGAAGGAGATAAGCGGGGTTTATTCTGAATTAATTCTACTAATAGTGAATTTCTTCCCTGGCTTGGTAGCCCCCAGATGTAGGTTTGTTGAACCGAACTGGGTGAACAATTCTTGTGTTCTTATCGCTTCAGATTTCTTGTGTGAATTGTTAACTTAGTGTCGACATCGTGTCATAACATTCTCGTGACATCACGATCGCTGCCGAATTTCAATTGGCATCGAGCGGGCACCGCTTGTTATTTGGGTGAGATCTAGGGGTAATAGTTTCGGCGTAATGGATAAAGAAGGGGATTTGGAGGAGGACCACCTATTCGGATGGGTCTAATTATGATTATGGAAGCCTCGTATGGTTGCCTTCTTAAGATCGGTGGACATTAAAGCTTGGAGAGGCGATAAAGGATGGAAACATCCCACCAAGCTTGAGAAAGATAAGACTCATGTCTTGAAACACGAGGAGGAATGGAGCAAAGAGGAAGAAGAGCTAGCTCTAGGGAACTCTAAGGCATTGAATGCTCTCAATGGTATTGACAGAACATCTTCGATGGTCCATCAATGTGAGCTGGCCAAGGATGTTTGGGACACTCTCAGAACTACTCATGAGGGGACATCCAAGGTGAAGATGTCAAGACTTCAGATGCTCACTACCAAATTTGAGAATTTGAAGATGAAGGAAGATGAGAATATTCATGAATTTCACATGAATATTTTGGAAATTGCCAATGCCTCAGGAGCACTTGGTGAAAAGATGTCGAAGAGAAGTGAGAAAGATTCTCAGATCCTTGCCTAAGAGATTTGCAATGAAAGTCACTGCAATAGAGGAGGCTCAAGACATCAGCATCTTGAAGGTTGAAGAACTTATTGGATCTCTTATAACTTTTGAGATGGGAATCAGTGAACCTGTTGACAAGAGAAATAAGAGCATAGCACTTGTATCCAATACTGAAGAGGGATGCAAGGTGGAAGATGAAGAGAAGATATCTGAAGCTATAGCCATGCTTGAAAGACAGTTCAACAAACTGATCAGGAAGATTGATCCAAAGTTAAGGTCAAATGTCAAGGACATTCCATCTGACATTAGCAGATCTTATGACTCCAGCAGCAGATCCAAGTCAGAGGAAAAAGGAAGTCAAGGTAGTAAAATCCAATGTCATGAATGTGAAGGATTTGGACATATTAGAGCTGAATGTCCCACCTTTCTAAAGAAACAAAAGAATGGAATGGCTGTCACTTGGTCTGATGGTGATTCAGGAAGTGAATCTGAGGAAAAAGGTGCCAAACTTGTCACTGCTCTCTCTGGAGTGTACAACTCTGATATGGATTCTAGTGATGAGGAAGTGACATTTAAAGAGCTTGCTGAAAACTACAGGAAGCTGTGTATAAAAAATGGAGAAGCATGTCAGCAAAATGAGGAACAGAAAAAGGCGATTGAGAAGTTGGTCGAGAATGTGAAGTTGGAGGTCGAGAAAGAGGAAAACACACTACTATAAATCACCTCAATGGTGATATTAGTATCTTGAATTCCAAACTTGATCGATGTCTAAATCATCAAGATGTTGACATCCGTAATCGATAAGTTGGAAGAAATTCTTCACTTGGACAAAATGGGAAATAAGCATGGTCTGGGATATGTGGTGAAAAGTAACTGTTGGTGACATTAAGAAGAAGAGACATAGGAAAACAATGTCAAAGGTGTCACAACCCAAAACAGAAATGTGTGCTCAGGCATGTGATGCAAAGAGATTTGCAAATAACCGAATGGAACAAACACGGAAGTCAATGACAAAGAAGATGTCATACCACAAGTCAGGAAATAGGTCTGCCTCAGGGTATATGGAGACTAAGAAGTTTGTCTTTAACAAAAGGAAGAACAGACCTAATAGACCAATGTCAAAACAGATGTCACAACATTGGGAGCAACATCAAAATCATAGAAACATGAACAAACAGTTTCAAAGATGGAGATGTCATTATTGTGGAAGATTTGGTCACATAAAATCTTTCTGCTACAGACTTCATGGATATCCTAATCAAGGGTCTTATGTGAAGCCTAAAACAAACAGGGTATCATACTCTCAACAGTGGAAGAAGAAGACTGTTGCTCTGGTAGCTAACACTTCTCTTAGTGTGTCTACCAAGAAAGATTGGTACTTTGATAGTGGGTGTTCCAAGCACATGAGAGACAGAATCTTCTCAATGATGTTAAGCATCATTCTACCACTTTGTTACTTTTGGAGATGGAGCTAAAGGAGAAATCAAAGGTGTTGGAAACTCAAATTGGGCTGGAGTTCCAAACCTAAATGGAGTTGCTAGTAAAGGTCGAATGCAAATCTCATTAGCATAAGTCACTATGTGATATGGGATTCACATCAACTTCACTAAGGTTGAATGTCTTGTAATCAACGATGAACAGGTAGTGATTATGAGAGGAGTCAGATCAAAGGACAACTGCTACATGTGGGAATCTGAGAACACCACTCTCTCTTCTGTGTGTTCTACAGTCAAAGATGAAGAGGAAGTAAAGTTGTGGCAGCAAGAATCTGGTCATCCACACCTCAGAGGAATGAAAAGGATCAGTTCCATAGAGGGCGTCAGAAGGATACCAAGATCTCTCATAGTCAAAGGGAGGATCTGTGGTAAGCATAAGACTGGACAGGAAATCAGAATGTCACACTCATTGTCTGGACATCTGACCACTTTTAAAGTACTAAAGCAAAGTACTAGGATCTGGCATGAAAGGATAAGCCAACATCTTACTGTCAAAGGATACAGGAGAGGAGTCTTGGATGAAACCCTCTTTGTCAGAGGAGAAAAGATCATGGTGGCATCCATCTATGATAATGACATATTATCTAAAGGAATGTTTGACACAGTGATGGAAGGCACTACACTTCCTCCACAAAGCAAGTATGCAAGGAATTGTGTCAAGAAGCTTGGACTGAATAATGGCAGCCACACTAGGACTCTTACCCCTCCACATTTGAAGTTGTCCAAGAAAACTAGTGGAGAAAGTATTGATCAAAACTTGGGTAAAAGCCCTGTTGATGGATGTTCCTTCTTGAGAAACAATCTCATGTTTTGGATCAGCAAGAAGCAAAACTGTTTAACTTTATACAATGTTAAAGTTGAATACATAGCAACTGGGAGAAAATGTTTTAAGATGATTTGGATAAAGCAGATGCTGACTGATCACAATGTCATACAGGATGTCATGACATTGTACTGTGACATTGCTACCAAAGCTCTTGAGAATGATCAATTTAAGACTTTAAGGGACAAATTGGATAGTTGGCAATATGAGGAGTTGTAGCAATTAGCTGTGCCTACAACAAGGGATGAAAGAAACTTTTTATTTCAATTAATTTTAAGAGGGTTATTTGGGTATTTTCATTCTTATTTTAAAAGGTCCAAGAATAGGAAGAGACATTCTCATATAATAGCTTCTTCTTTTGAAAGTAGTATCACCTTTTCTTCTCCCAAAAGAAACTCTGATACTCTCTGCTATTTTCACTTTCATCCTCCCAAACACCATCAGCGAAAAATGGCTTCATCATCTCAAGAAACAGGATCTTCATCTCCATCCATGGCTGACGTCAGAACAAATAATGAAGCCATGCAAGCTGAAGCACTAAGGGTTACACCATTGCGTGCAATAGCTACTGACCCAGAAAAGGTCAAGAAATTGCACACAAGGAATGCAAGAAGAACTCATGCATCTCCCATGGGTAAGACTTCTGTACCATCCTCTTCTGTTCCCTCAGAAATGATAAACACAGAGGAGTCTAGGGCTGTGCATATAGCCATTGCTAGATTGGTAACCAGGATCCTCAATGAAGACCAATCTGTTCCTGGGGTTTCAATTCCCCTAAATTGTCAGTCTGCTAGCCCTAGTTTAGCAGTTGATCCGGATGTCACTGAGAATGTCAAGACATCTGGTGATCATGATACTTCCCCTGCCAAGAATAATGAAGACCTTTCTATTAAAGAGTCTGAAGCAGGTGTTGATGATGCTTGTAATAAAACCTCTGCTGATAAGGAAGATGAGATCTCTGACAGTATTCTTGAGGAGTCCCCAGCAAAATGTTGCTCTAATAAAGCCTCTGCTGACTATATTTCTGACAGCATTTTGGAAGAGTCACCAGTTCAAGAATCTAATCATTTAACTGAACCTCCAGTCATTGATTTAGATGAGATGTTCTCAGACAATGATCTTATTGCCAATGTCAATCCAAGCATTGCAAAAAGAATGATGAAAAGGAAGGGAAAACAGGCAGTCTCACATAGCCCTGTCAAAGAAAAGGGTGTGGAAGATGTGCATAAGACTGAAAAGTATCCCAAGGCTGGAACCTCTACAGAGAAATGTAGAGTAAAAACTGTTGCTGGTGACTCTAGACCAAAGAGAACACCTATTGTGAAAAAGAGGAAGGAACCTGAACCTGTGGAGTCTGATCATGACTCTGAGTTTGATGTTGAGGAGAATGTCACTGACATACATTCAAGAAAGAAGCCAACTCTTGGAAAACTTCCCAAGGTGCCTGAAGTGGCAATTGATAACATCTCATTCCATCATCCTGAAAGTGTTGGAAGATGGAAGTATGTTTGTTTAAAGAGGTTGCACTAGAAGAGAGTTGAACAAGAGTGCTTTAGAGTGCAAGGAGATTGTTGACTTGATTAAGGAGGCGGATCGATGAAAACAAAGGAGAAGCTCAAATGTTATGAAGCTTTGGTGAGAGAGTTTATTGTCAATCTCTCAAATGACGTGGGGATAGGAATTCGATGACTACCAGATGTATGTGAGAGGGAGGAAAGTCGTTTTCCAAATGTGATCAACAGATTCTGGTAGATCGATAATACTCACCAGAGTGGAGGAAACCGACAACAAGATTTGTCAAACCATCACGCCAATCAAGTAAGACAATGGCCTCTAAAGGAAAACTCTCAAGCAAGTTGAGTGTCAAATTTGCCATACTGCATAAGATTGGTGCTGCAAACTGGGTCCCAACCAATCACAAATCCACCATTTCCAATGGATTGGGAAGATTCATATATGCAGTAGGTACTCAGGCTGCATTTGACTATGGATCCTATATTTTTGATCAGACCCTCAAGCATGCTGACAGCTATGCTATCAAAGGACCAATAGCCTTTCCCTCCCTGCTGTGTGGAATTATAATTGATCAGTATCCAGACATTCTTGGTGACAGAGATTCAGTCTGCAAGAGAGCCCCTGCTCTTGGATTCCACTACAAATTGTTCCAAGGGAAGCATGTCCCAGACATTGTCATGACATCTGCTGAGACATCAACTGTCAAAGAAAATTCTCAGAAGGCAAATGTCATTGTTGTGCTAAGAGCAACTTGCAAGGAGCTTGAAGCAAGAAAGCAAAGTCTGGAAGAGCTAATCTCTCAACTAGAGCAGGACACAGAGGTTGAGGATGAAGGGAAAGCTGATAGTGATGTTGTTGGTGATGCTGAAGATGATGATATTCAGATGGTGGTCAAGAAGGTTTCAAGATGCTTTCTTCCACGCTTTTCCGGAGAAGAAAGCACTTGAGATGTTGCTCCTTGCCCCTGTTGCTGCTGTTTTGTCAATTTTCTTGTTATTTTTTTCTTGTTCTTGTGTTGTTTCCTTTTCCCAATTTTGTTTGGATGATTGTAACTTATTGTTGACAGCATCGTACTCTTGACAATTGTTGGTACCTCCTTTAATTATTTGCTTGAAATGATTGGGGCAATTGTATGGTTTCCTTTGGCCCTTTATGGCTAAAAAGGGGGAGAAGAACTACTGTGTTGACAGTAGTATGGGACTTTGGGGAATTGTATGGCCTATTTTTAAAATTTTGTATGTGGGCAATTGTGGGAATTGTGGGATTTTTGTATGGGTAGAATTTATCTTATCTCTAGGTTCTAGTTTCGTTAAGCTTAGAACTAGTTTGTCTTCTGCTGCATATGTACTCTGATAGGTTAAGTAGTTTTAGCCAAAAATGTGCCAAAGGGGGAGTTTGTTAGTGTTTTTAAGTTGGCATTAATTTTGGTAAAACTAGGCTTTAGCAATGTCATGATAGATGTCATGACATTCAGAGATTGAAGATAAATCCTACCTGCTAAGGATGTTACAAGGCAGCTCGAAGCGAAGCAGTGTTGGAAATTCAAAATAGTCGATGTCATAACAGATGTTATGACATTCGTGACATTTCTCGCGAATCTGTTTGTTCTAGATTTTTCGGAAGTTTGTTGAGCTGCTAAATATTGTTTTTATGTTATTAGAAAGCATGCTCACGTGGCTGCTAGGTTAATCTTAATTAAACCTAAATTGGTTGTTGAAAAGACCATGTTTTTAGGATTAAATTAAGTGAACCCTAGCTATCTTTATGGAAGCCCAAAGCGAAGTTTCGGATCGCTTTATAAAAGGAATTCAACCTTACAACGCGCCTTTGAATGTATTGAAGAGATAGCGACTTGTGTTTGTGTACTGTTAGGATTTGTAACAGTTGGTATTGTGTAATTCTAGTTTCTCTTGTGAGCCAAGCAACTATCAATTGATAAGTGCATTGGACTAGGATTTGGTGTAAGGGTAGTTTATCACTCAAAGCTTTAAAGCACGAGTGTTTGTCTCTTGATTGAAGCTTTGAAGCAAGATCAAGATATTTATTGAAGTGTGTCTTCACAATTCAATTAGTCAATAGGTTGATATCACTGCTGTGATTGAGGGGGAGTGAGTAGGTACTCAGATCTAAGTAGGACTTAGGTTGAAGTTGCATTGGGTAGGTTTTAAGTGAAGGAGATAAACGGTGGTTTATTCACGAATTAATTCTACTAATAGTGAATTTCCTCCTGGCTTGGTAGCCCCGGATGTAGGTTTGTTGAACCGAACGGGTGAACAATTTATTGTGTTCTTTATCGCTCAGATTCTCGTGTGAATTGTTAACTTAGTGTCAGATACTGTGTCATAACATTCTCTGTGACATCACGTATCTGCTGCCAGGAATTTCACCTATTATAGAGAAGACTCCTTATGAACCGTGGATGAACAGAAAGCCCAACATTTCTCATTTCCATCCTTTTGGATGTACTTGTTTTGTTCTGAATACTAAAGATCATCTGAAAATTGTTGACTCTAAGGCACAAAAGTGTTTAATGTTAGGATATTCTGAAAGCTCAAAAGGCTACAAATTATATAACACTGAAAACGAATTGTGGAAGAATATATTAACGTCAGATTTGATGATAAGCTTGACCCTCAAAAGTCAAAGCAAACTAAATCTTTTGAAAATAAAGAAGTTCAAATTACAGGTACAGAAGATATCCTTTCTAAAGATACCATTTCTTCTAAGCCTGCCATAAAAGAAGTTATCGAAGAAACCTCTGAAGAACCCATCCATAATAAACAATCCAAAAGCATCTTAGCTCATCCTGAGGAAATGATTCTGGGAAAGAAAGATGATCAAATCAGAACCATATCCATATTCAGAAACTCTGAAGAATCTCTCATGGATCTGGTATCCTTGATAGAACCAACTTCTATAGATGAAGCTCTTAAAGACAATTACTGACTCATGGTAATACAAGAAGAACAAAATAAATCTACCAGAAATGACTATGTCATCTTGTTACCAAACCAAAAGGTTTCAGCATTACTGGAACTAAGTAGGTCTACAGAAACAAGTTAAGCGAGCAAGGAGAAATAGTCTGAAACAAAGCATGACTGGTTGCACAAGGTTATAGTCAGTAAGAAGGGACATACTATACAAAAACCTTTTCCCCAGTCGCTAGGTTAGA
Organism: Vicia sativa; assembly: GCA_021764765.1. Lineage (NCBI taxonomy): Eukaryota > Viridiplantae > Streptophyta > Magnoliopsida > Fabales > Fabaceae > Vicia > Vicia sativa. The sequence continues at coordinate 49,808,199 of CM038793.1, read as the reverse complement.
ATCTATCAGACTTTTAATTTCTTATTCTGTTAACTTCAATATCACACTTTATTAGATGGATGTCAAGAGTGCGTTTTAAATGGTTACATTGATGAAGAAGTATATGTACACCAACTCTCTGGCTTTGAAAACTCAAAACATCTATAATATGTTTATAAACTTAAAAAATATTTATATGTTCTAAAATAAGCCCCCAGAGCTTGTTATGAAAGACTAAGTAATTTTCTTTTAGAAAAGGATTTCACCAGAGGGAAAGTGGACAAAACTTTATTTTGTAAAAAAATTTAAAATGACATTATGATATGTCAAATTTACGTTGATGACATAATTTTTGTCTCTACTAAAGCCTCCCTTGGGAGAGAAGTTGCTAAGTCTATGCAAGCAGAATTAGAAATGAGTCTGATGGGCGAACTCAAATTCTTTCTGGTATTAAAATCAACCAATCTCCAGAAGGAACTTACATTCATCAGAGTAATTATGTTAAGGAACTTGTGAAACCTCTATGCATCCCACATGAATTTTGGAAAAGGAAGAGGTAAGTAAGAAAGTAGAACAGAAGCTCTACAGATGTATGATTGGTTCTCTCCTTTATTTAACAGCTTCAAGGCCTGATATTCTATATAGTGTTTTCCTCTATGCTAGATTCTAATCAGATCCTATAGAATCTCACTTAACGGAAGTTACGATAATTTTCAAGTATTTGAAAGGTACTACTAACCTTGACTTACGTTATAGAAAATCCAAAGAGTATAAACTAGTAGAAAATTGTGATGCTGACTTTGCTGGAGACAAAATAGAAAGAAAAAGTGCCTCTGGGAGCTGTCAATTTCTTGGAGACAATCTAATATCATGGTCCAGCAAAAGGCAATCCCTCATTGCTATGTCAACTATTGGAGAAGAATATATAGCTGCAGTAGGTTGCAACACTCAGATGCTCTGGATGAAAAGTCAACTTGAAAACTTTCATATTTTTGAGAGTAACATTCATATCCTCTATGACAATACTTCTGCTATTTTCTTATCTAAAAATTCTATTTTGCATTCTAGATCTAAACATGTAGAAATTAAAAACCACTTCATTAGGGACTATATTCAGAAGGGAATTCTATCTTTAAAATTTACTGACACAGACCATCAATGGGTTGATGTCTTCACCAAACCCCTTGCTGAAGATAGGTATAATTTCACTATGAAGCATCTTAGTATGGAATTATATACATAATTCATATTTTAATTTTGTATGTTTAACTTTCAGAACTTTATTTTCCTTGTGAACATCTGACTAATTGTTCTTCAGAAATGAGAAGGGTAGTTAATTAAGAATCTATCTAGAAGATCTGAATGTTATCCAAAATGATTCAGTTCAAGATAGAAGCATGAAGTTCACCACATCAACATCTATCAATCTCAAGCGTTGAGTCATATTCAGAAACATAACACGTATTCAAGATTTGATAAACTCAAACGGTTGAGTTGATGCATTGAGGCGTTGGTCACATCGGTAACTTCTCCATTAAATCTATACACTATCTCCCTTGCCAGAAATCATTATATCTCTTAATCATTTCTTGTGTGCTTTAAATTCATTTAATTGCATGTTTTCAACAAAAAAATTCAATATATACTCACTCTTTAATACCTTTTCAAATCATTATTTTCAAATTACTTGTTCTCTCTTATTTGAAAAACCCTTATTTCCTAATCCTTCTCTCTTTCTCTCAAAAACCCTATGTCTGAAAATAATGGCTTCATAGTCCCAAAAACAAAAACCCCAAATCAACTCCAATGAAGAAGTTTTCACAGATCCCCACATAACGTTACTCACACCCTGCAACTCTCTTGAGGTTCTCTATGAAGTTCTTGTTGATATTGACAACATGAAAGAAAATGGGCATGACCTTCTTGAAGAAGTGGGATTTCAAGGATGGTTGGTCATGTTTTCCCAAAATTAGTAAAGGAATTCTAGAATCATGCCTCTGCTTCTCAACATCAAGTCACTTCGTATGTACTGGGGAAGAAGATAGTCAACACTAAAGATCTCATTAGCCAACTCATTGGTCATGATGGCAACGACGTCAAATGTACTAACATGGATGAAAAGGTTGGGTCTGACCTAGCTAAATTTTCCAAATAAATCTTCTCTTCTGGGAAACCATAAAAAAAAATCAAAGATCTGAAGGACCACTTGAAGCAACTCGATTTTCAAAAATCATTTAAATGAATTTTCAAAACAATGAAATCGCCACCTAATTTTATTTGTTCTAGAAAGAACGGGGAAATATAGATAAAACCCACAAAAATCGGATAAGGCGGTCTACAAGACCAAAAAGCATGGATTCGGGAGTCGGTTACGCAAGAGGAAGGTATTAGCACCTCTTACGTCCATCGTAATCGATGGGACCCATTTAGCTCGCGCGTGTTTGTGTGTGTGCAAACGCTAATTTCTAAGTCATGAATAAGAAAAGGCGTTTGTTTATTATTTATTTTGAGTTTGACACGGTTTCGAAACCGCGTGCCTTCGTATTCCCTCGTGCAATGGGAAAGTCAAAACTCCATAGTTCTTGTTTAAAATGTCTTGGATTGTTTGTATTGATTTTAGAAGAAAATGTTTTTGATGACCGCGTATGAGCGGAAAAGGAATTTGAATGGGTTGAATTGATTTTAATTGTAGATGACAAGTACCAAAACGTTAGGCTATCATCTAACGATTCAATACTCGAGATTGGTGAGGGGACTCGGCCAATCATCTCTCATCCAAAATCCTTATTATGAAAAGGTGAGGTGAAACAAAGTTCACATTCGTTAAGTGTATGGAATAAAAGTATTTAAGTCGTTAGGCTATCATCTAACGGCCCAAATACTTTAAATTTAATTAAATCGTCGGGCTATCATCCAACAATTTAATTAAATCGCATAGCACTATATTTTTTGTTTTAGAATATGGATTTGAAGTTTCTCAATTTATTAGGCTATCATCTAATCAACTAGAAACTTCGATTCGTTTTAATCGTTAGGCTAACATCTAACTATTAAAACAAATCTTATCCAAATGTTCTCTTTTTTTGTAGAAAAATTGATTTTAAAAAAAACAAGTTCAATTAATTGTTTTGATTTGAAAGTGTTTTGAAAATTTCGGCATTGGACGTAGAGAAGTGAAGTTTCGAGTTATGATTAACCAAGTATGTGGACTTGATTAACCTCGTGAGGATAGATGCTCCTATCCCCAACCATGAGACCCTGGTTTATGGTTATTGGTATGTGGACCAATTGTTTTTTCGGGTTATGATTAATCAAGGCAACGAGGGCCTTGACTAACCTCGTGAGGATGGCCATGCCCATTCCCAACCATGAGACCCTTAGAGAATTTGGTGTGGGTAACCAAAAATGAGAGATCGGAGGCGTTGTTTCTTTTTATTTTAATTAGTGAGTGGAGTGTACAATCGCGTAATAAACATACAAGCGAATAACATAATAAAGCGGATAATAAAAGAAAGTAAATTAACACACAATACAACCGGAATTTAAATAATTATTAGGATAGATTTTTTCTACTTGATAAAAAATCAACTAATAATTTACTACCTCCGTTCCTATATATAATAGACAATTCAATTTTTAGATTCATTGAATAATTAATGTACCTAGTCTATAAATTGACCAAATACATTGATTATTCAATGAATTTAAAAAATGAATTGTCTCTTATATATAGGAACAGAGGTAGTAATTGATAATTTAGCAAATAAAAAATATCTTATACTAATTATTATTTAATACATCAATATAAAAAAAATACTTGCATAATAATAAAATAAAGAGAGAGTTAGAAATGGGCCTGATTGGAGCTTTAAATCTGACGGTGACATGATGCTTATGCAAAAAGAATGAAAGAATTAGTGAGAAAAGGAGAAGGATGGCGACACAGAGTTCGCAACCTCCTCCCTTCTCTTCAAATACCGGTATTACCTTTCGAAACTCTCTCTCTGTGTGGCTGTTTTCGGTTTTTCTGAAGGGATGATGTTAGGAAATGATGATTTTCTGTGGTTTTTGACTTTCTGTTCTTGATATGTTCTGGTTTATGATGAATGCTGGTTTTGTGTTTCTGGGGTTTTGGTTGAATGTTGTTCTTGTGCTTCTGGGTTTTCGGTTTACTGTGTTTGGATTAGGGTTTCAAAGTGAACAGTTGCTGCTGCCTCCTTGATTCCTGTGCCTTTTAAGCCTTTTATAATGTCCTACCTTAGGGTTTTGGTCCTGATGTCAGGTTTTGAAATAAGGGTTGTTGGACAAAATCGAAAATATTGGGCTTTTGGTATTATGTTCTTTTGATCTGTTTGTTATAAAACAAAGTGACAGCCCTGCTTTTTGTGTACTGGACTTAGCAACTGATAGGATGGGCTGAAACCAATCTGAAACTGTTGGGCTGCTTGTAATGTATTTTTTCCTGATTTCTGAGCAGGCTGTATTGTACTTGTTGAAGTTGCTTTAGTGGTGATGATGGTGTCTGAACCACACCCCCCGTTTGTGAACCAACAACACATAGTTGTTGTGATTTGCAAAAGGGTAAGATCTTCTTGAACATGATTGAGAAACAAACCCTTAACATAAACTGATCCCAATCATTACTCCCTAATGATGAGATAAAATATTACTTTGAATTCTTGTTAATGCTGTCCATTATTGCTAACTGCTTTCTTTTTGTTGTTTCATGAATATGAGTACCACTACGAGTTCGGAAAAATGATGAAGGAAATCTTGGAGGAATGGAAAGCTTGAGAACGAAGTCAAGAACATATCCATGAAGACACTTGCAGCTTGGAAAATCCACAGATAGTTTAGAATATACTAGTATTGTAGGGACTTCGTAACTTGTATTTAAAAGATTTGATGAATTGTAATACATGTATCCTGACTCGTTCTTGTACTCTTGTACAAATAAAACCTTGGAGTAATTTGAAACTCTTGAAATTTCATGAACACAAGATTTGGTAATTATGTATCAACTTGGGTCCTTAGTTTTAAATCCTTTAAATACTACTAATGTGATCTTCATCACCATAGCATTTGTAGATGCAAGTTGGAAGTCCGTCATGAACCAAATATCCTTGAAATCTGCCAAACTAACATTAACTTGGTTTAGACAAACCATGTCGAAATGTCGATTAGAATACGCGCCCAACTCCAATTCAATCTACAACCCCAATCCGTGGACTTGAATCAAAAGAGTAGTAACATGGTTGTTGTATTTTATAGCTTGAATCCTCTAGTATGTGAAACTTGAGAATTACTCTTCTTGATGCAAAGATGGTTTGATGACTTAGATTCTAGAAATACTTGAATTCCTTTGAAGTTCCCGGTCATAAAGCTTTCGTGTTTATCCATTCATGTAGAAATTCGGAGCCCTTTGCCATTTGAAACAAAAGTCGAAACTCTAAGTTTCAAATAAAGTTCTTGATTCAAAACCTTAGCCAACTTGACGATTTCATGATTCTTTAAGAATTGAGCGATAGATTCCACTTGAAATTAATGGGATTATCACTGCATTTGCAAATTGAAACAAATTGGTAGTAGAGAAAGATTTGAAACCAAATGAATTTCAAAAAGAACTTCTAACTTTACATTGAATGCCTTGAATCTCGTGAGCGATGAACATGACTAGAAAAATTTAAACATGTGGAAACTTGGACATTCTTGAATGTTGTAAGCAATTACTCTGGATGAGTATTTTCACACATGCCATACGTCACTCTTGCCAAAAACAAAACAACATTGACGAGCAAGCCAAATGAACAAAAACTCGAACTGTTGATCAATAATCAGATAATCATAATCCACCCTCTTACTTCTTGAAGAACGAACTAAATAATCAGAAGAAGACCAAGGCATCAGACTTTGCAGAGTAAAATCTCGAACCACCAGCAAATCCTAAACTCGTGATGAACTGATCTCTTGAACCAGGAAGCAATGATATTTAATGCAACAAAACTTCAATAGTTCCATCAAGAAAGAGACCGCTCATTTCAACAATCAAAATTCAAGCCCAAAAACCGATAGATAAGAAAGGATAAAATTCATTGTTTAAACCTCGTCGTTTTCAAATATCTTAGATTGGTTGAAAGCACCACGTCTTTTCTGCTCAAAGGAAGATGTCAGGAAGTCAACTCCAACTCGTAACCATAGAACCAGTGGTATGAATGCATGTGAATATTATGATAAACGTGAAGCCTAAACCAGATAAAATCGAGATAGGAAGGAAAATTTTGGGGTGCAACACCACTTCAGAATTTGGGCTAAGATCATTCTAGGGTGCATCAACCACAGGAAACCTTCAAGTTCTGCAGACTACATTAACTTTGATCAGCAGTTCTTCCTCTACTTCATTGCAAAAAAAACAAAAATTCACCTCCTCATAGTCTGTACAACCATTTGAAGACAGGTGTAAAAGAAACAAGGGAAGAAGAAAGAACCGAAAAAGATCGGATTCCTCTGAGAAGGCTCATCTCAGACATTCTGAGAGAGAATAAACTTATTGATCATCTGAGTGAAGCTAAGCTTGTCAATCATATGGATCCAATTGTTGGCAAACCACTCAACGTGAAGAACCTAAAGAAGATGAAAATCATTGAATCAATCAAGAAGAAACCCTTTGTTATAGTGAAAGAAATTATTTCAGTCAAAAGAGTCCCTTTGGAGAATTTCGCACTCTTCTCAGAGTTAGATGCTTCAAGAACATATATTGTTTTCATGTATCTGGAAGCCTGCAAAGCTGAGGCACTGATCCTAGTGCCAATATTCAAGATCTTCATCAACAACCTCTAGATGTCCCTTTTAGAAAATCGAAGAAGAGAAAATCCACTGATGAAGGAACCTCCTAGAAAAATCCAAAAGCTGCTAAGAAGAAAGGTAATTCATCTTTTGTTTCTGTTATTGAATCAGTTCTGACACCAACATCTACTCCATCGTCTCCCATAAACAATAATGTACCAGAAAATTCTCCCCAAACTCTAGAAGATTTTGACCTGGAAATTGACACCTCCGTTCCTCAAATTGATCCCACCATTCAACCTCAACCAGAACTTGCCAAAGTTCTACTGCACAATCATCTCTTGCTCCCCAGCCAGATGATCCAAATGTGTCCTCTGACACAACACCCATCATTCCTGGAATCATTTGGCCTCTCAACACTTCTCAATCACACAATACCTTCACCATTCCATCATCATCATCTCTCACTTTTCCAAATCTTCCATCTCCATATGAATCTACACCACCAAACTCTCCAAACTCTTTCATCATCATTGCTGACTCTCCATCACCTCCAAAATCATTAGAAGATCCCTTCAAAATTGTCAATGATTTAGATGCTTAGGGATACCTTGCCTCTGTCTCTCACAAAATAGATGTTCCCAAACCAAAACCATTACCCTCTAAATCAGATGTTGGTGAATCGGTATTGATTTTTGAAACAAAAATTCAGGCTTGGGTTAATTCTCTGAAGCAAGCTTTTCTAGATAATCTGAATCCAACAGCTTCTGACTACCTCTGGACTCAGTTTAAAAAATGGTTTCTATCTGAATCCAACAGCTTCTGACTACCTCTACTATGGAATTTCCCAACATAATTTCAGTGATCAGCTGAAGCATCTCGAGGATCAGGTTATTGGTCTCTAGGAATCGAATCCTCTGTATCTGGCCACACTCCGTGGGAATCTCCATCAGCAACAATTCTTCAAAAACCATCCTCTAAATCTCAACCTCTGGTTCTTTTTTAAGATAAAGGGAAATCTGTTAAGGAAACCTCTGAAACTCCTACTACTGAGAGAGTTTCTAGCACTATCAAGGAGGCTTCTCCGTCCTCTTTAGTTCTTCAAACTCTAGAAGTTTTGAAGAAGGAGAATGAAGAGGTCAGAAAAATATTGGACAAGCAAGATGAAGGGAACAAAGAACTCAAAGAGATGATGGGTAAAAAAGAAGCATCCACTTCATAGATCAAAGGGCTTCTAGAACTTAATTCACTTTTTTTATTTTCTACAAAAAAATTTTCTTTCTTCAAATTTCTATTTTATGCATTTCTGTTTTTACTTTGTTTTGATCCTTGAATGAAATCATCTTTTTCATTAATGTTTAAGTTTTTTATTTATGAAAAAAGGGGGAGAAAGTAAGATATTTTGAATATAACAGTAACCAGACCATCCTCAAACATTTTAAAGAAAATTCTTTATCATTATAGTTTGATAAGTTTTAAGGATAAGCTGGTTAATCAAAATCATAAGAAAAGTTGATCAATCAATGTTCTGATATTAAGGGAAGTACTATATTTTGTAATCTTATCTGAGTATTCAACTCAGGGGGAGACTTTTCTCATCAAAATATTTATGTTTTTTCATCATCAAAAAGGGGGAGATTGTTAGAACATACTTTGATTCTACATCTTTTTAAGAAGTTTTGATGATAACAAATACAATTAATGATATCCATGTTCTGACTCTGATTAATAAACATTTTGCATAGAACATTTCTGCTTTCTAATATTTTAATGAAATATACAAATGAAGTTCTGATTTTGGATGAAGAAAATATGATTGATAAAGACGAATGACACTCTAAGAGAACTCATAAGAAAGATACGCATGTGAAATCATCCTTCAGACTATCACGCTCATTAGAAGAAGTTCTGCTATGTTAAAGCCAAACTTCTAAAAGCACCATGCTGCAATTACAAACTTTGATATTTATACTCTGGCTGCATTTCATCCCTTAGTTCTGATGTGTTACAAGATTCACAAATGGAAATTATAAAAGTAAAGGATGGTTGCAGACGAGATCTATATTTATGGAAAGGAACACTTAATGCATATATCAACATTCCATTTGCAAATTCTGATGTCTCCCGACGGTTCAAAGTTATGCCTATTTAAAGAGGTCTCATCAACAAGCTTTGGTTTCCGAATTTTACACTCTCAAAAACAACTCAAAAACCCCTTATCGTATTTCCTTAAAAGTTGCTTTATAATCTCTGTGTCAAAATAGTGTAAACAATACAGTTGTGATATAGCTTGTAAGAAGCATAGTTAACACATATTATTTTATTTGTAAACTATTTGTACCTTGAGAAACCAAGTTGTGGTTAGATCTCAAGAAGACGTTGGCAGTTGTAATCGTGTTTGTAATCACTATTTGATTAGTGAATTAGGACCTCTTTGAGAGAGGCAAATCACCTTGACGGGCGGACTGGAGTAGTTTGGTTTCAAACGAACCAGGATAAAAATATATGTGTCTCTTTGTTTTTAATTTTAGAAACCCAATTCAAACCCCTATTCTTGTGTTTTTCATCCTTCATATGTTTCTTAAAATTAACCAACACACTAATTTTAGTCTTTTTTACCTGAACTACATGGATTTTTTATTTCAACATTGCGCATTATTGGTATGTAGGCCTAGAACTCATTGGAAGTTCTATCAAATCAAAAATTGTAAAAATACTTCTTTTCTCACCCCACCATCTAATTTATACAAATCTTTTTATAGCACATACAAATTTTCAAAGAGGTTCCTGAGGAATACCGTATATGCATAGGGTGTCTAATATCTTCCATTTGCATAACTAAACCCTGTACCTTGATCACATTTTCCTTTAGGATTTTATTCGCTCTTTTTCCTAGTCCCTTGGATAAAATAAAAGCGCGGTGGCGATTTCATTATTATTTTTACAAGTTGAGTCAATCAATGGCTTAGTCTCAGAGTTTTTGCCACTACACTATGATTAAACATGTGCTATATGTACCTAGAATGAAGTGCAACTTGCTAAGTGTTGGACATCATGTCGAAAAAGGTTCTCAGTTGTTATGAAAGATGGAGCTTTGTAATTTTTTGACAACAAAAACAATTTGGTCTTAAGATATCTATTTTCGAAGAACATGACATTTAAGACTTTGATCAGTTCAAAAAGTGTTAAATGTTTGAAAATAGTGGTTGACCACAGGGATAGTTGGTTGTGCCACATAAGGTTTAGACATTTGAGTTTTTGATCACTCAATCAACTTATTACTCGAGATATAGTTACTGGAATTCCAGGTCTTGAGATGCCTGACAAACTTTGTGAAGGTTATTTAGTAGGAATGCAATCCAAAAATTCTTTCGTTTCGACTATGCCAATGAGATCGTCCTGCATTCTTGAAGTGGTGCATTCAGATGTATGTGGTCCGTTCGAAGAGCATACCATTAGTGGAAACATATATTTTGTTTCTTTTTTCGATGAATTTAGTCAAATGTTGTGGAACTATGTGATCAAACGAAAGGACAAAGTATTAGAAATCTTTAAGACATTCAAGATACTTGTCGAAAACCAGAGTGAGAAGAAGATCAAAGTTCTGCGAACACGTGGAGGTGACAAATACACATCCAAGATGTTTGAAGATTTATGTGCAGAATATGATGTTGATCATGAGGTAACTTCTCCTTATACACATCAACACAATGGAATTGTTGAAATAAGAAACATAACCATATTAGATATGGTGAGAATCATGTTGAAGCAAAAAAAATTTCCAAAGTCTTTATGGGGAAAAGTTGTTTCGACTGCAGTTTATATTTTGAACATGTGTCCTACTAAGATATTGAAGAACAAGGTTCCTGGAGAAGTGTAGAGTGGCAAATAACCATCAGTAAGTCATTTAAAGGTGTTTGGTTCTACGTGTTCCAAGCATACTCCTGATGCGAGAAGAAGGAAGCTTGATGACCAGAGTTAACCTATAATTCTAGTAGGATATTATAAAACTGGTGCATATAGGTTATTCAATCCAATTAATGAGAACATTGTGTTGAGTAGAGATATTGTGGTTGATGAAAATTATCCATGGGATTGGAATTCTAATGATGCAGTTAACAAGCCATTGATGAGCCATGGTTTTGACAAAGAAACTGATGAAGTCGAAGTCAAATAAATTGCTAATATTTCAATCGAAGTAGAAGCCGTTACTGACATTCCAAACAATGTCGAAGTCGAAGAGGGTTTGGCTAGCACAAGACATAGATCTCAACGAACTAGAGTTTTTCCAACAAGAATTCAGGATTATGAAGTGACTGGTGATGATGAAGTAACAACAGATGGAGAACTAGTTCATTTTACTTTACTTGCATGTTCTGAACCAATCAATTATAGCGATGATTTGAAGATTAACAAGTGGAAGTTAGCTATGGTCGAAGAGTTACATGCAATAGAAATAAATAACACATGGGAGTTAGCTGAATTTCCAACACACACAAAATATTAAAGTAAAATGGGTGTCCAAGTTGAAGCACAATGTAGATGGGTCGATAGCAAGACATAAAGTAAGGTTAGTAGCTCGAGGTTTTCTTCAAAGAGTAGGACTCTACTACTTTTCGGTATTTGCTCCAATAGCAAGATTAAAGATTGTTCGACTAGTTGTAACATTGGTATGTAACCAAGGTTGGCCAACATTTCATTTAGATGTGAAATCATCATTTTAAATGGTCCTTTAGACAAAGAAGTTAATGTCACACAACCTCCTTGTTTTTTATTCAGAAGGAAGCGAGTAAAGTACATCGATTGTACAAAGTGCTATATATCCTTAAGCAGGCACCTAGGGCATAGAACAAGAAGATTGACTCATGCTTAGTCGAATTGGGATTTTTCAAATACAAATTAGATTATGGTGTCTATGTTTAGGTTGTAGCACAAGATATAATAATTATCTGCTTATATCTCGATGATTTGCTAGTAATTGGAAATAGTTTGGACAACTTGTCGAAGTTCAAAGAGCTGATAATGAAGGAATTTGTAATGTCGGATATGGGAAAATTTTCTTATTTCCTAGGCATGTAATTTTAAATATCGAAGCAAGGTATGGTGCTACATCAAAAGAAGTACGTCAAAGACATACTCAAGAGATAAAAAATGGATGATCCGAATTCTATATCCTCACCCGTCAAACAAAACGTGAAGTAGGAGAAAAATAGAGAGGAAGAAAAAGTGGATGCAACTTTTTTCAAGCAAATTATGGGATCTCAAAGGTACGTGTGCAACAGTCGACCTGATATAGGTTTCACTGTCGAATTAGTAAGTAGATATATGAGTGAACCAAGAGTGTAACATATGAAGATTGCAAGAAGAATCCTGAGATATTTGAAGGGTTCAATAAATTATGGAATACTATTTTGATGAGATTCTGAAGGCAAAGAAGTAATAGTTAATTATTTTTTAGATGTTGGTTGGTGTGGAGATAACGAAGATCGAAGAAGCACAACAAGATATTTCTTTCAAGTATTTGCTGCCCCAATCTCATGCTGTTCGAAGAAGCAACCTCTGGTGGCATTATCATCTTCTGAAGCTGAATATATAGCAAGATCCTATGCTGCTTGTCAAGCAATTTGGATCAGATCAGTACTTGAGGAAATGACTATCGAAGTGAAGAAATCTCTAGTGTTGCAAATCGACAACAACTCATCCATAAATTTGGTGAAGAATCCAGTTATGCATGGAAGAAGTAAGCATATAAAAGCTACATTTCCCTTCCTAAGGGAAAATTTAAATCGAGGTCAATTTGAAGTTAGGCATTGCTTAAGTGAAGCACAATTGGTCGCATCTTCACCAAATGATTTGAGATTAACAAATTCCTGAATTTGATAGAGAAATTCGGAACATTTCAGATTGACTATATTTGAGGATGTTCGACAATTTGGATTTGTTAAAATATTAGATTAGATTATATTAAATGTAATATTTAAATATAATCCAAGTTGTGTAGACCTAATCCCAATTACGGTTGTGTGTAAATAGTCATAGTCTGTATCATTATTTGTACAATTCAATAACATAAATCCTTATTTCTTTTATTATTCTCTCTTTCTCTCCTCACTAAAAGTTTCTCACGCAGTAACATAATTTCCATAAATAAACCACACAACAAGTATTACACATCGAGTTCAAGACAAAATGTAAAAAAAACGCAAACTAATATACTATGGAGATGCATCTCCAGGTTCTGGGTATCCAACCTGTCACACTCCAAAATTTACCCTCCTAACTTCAAGTTATCTGACTTAGGCATCACATTCATCCAGATACGCTTCCATTAGGTCATCAATATTAAACAATTTAAACCAAAATTCACATCGTTTAATAGTTGTAAAATACCAGATATTCCACTTCATTCATTTTTATCTCTCTACCTATTTCTTGGATCGTGTTAAGTTGATTATATGTCGATGATATTGATATTTCGGTTTTATAGACAGGCCGTTAAAAGCGATTCAACACTGTGCGAAAAATTAGCGGTAAAATATTTCAAGTTTTCGCCTTTAACTCACTGCTTTATGAAGCTATGTGTCCCGTAGATCATGAAAACGTGCTCTCTCTAATTTTTCGATATATTTTGAAGTCTCGTTTTTAACCGTGAAAGTTTTAAAGCCGGGTATTTTTTATTTTTGTTTTATTTCGATTTTAACCATTTCGATAATTTTTCTTTAATCTCTGAGACCCGTAGTTTATTTTAATGTGCTAATTTAATTTTTTCGGATAATTTAGTTTTCGAATTTATATCTTTTTTGACAATTTTAAGTGTCCAATTTTTATCTCCAAAAATTAAAACAAAAATGTTTTCAGAAGTTAAATTTTTACCCCATTGGGCTTAATAGTCCATTTTATCATTAGGGTCATTTTAGACAATTTAAAAATTATTTAAACCTAATTTTGTGATATATATATATATATATATATATATATATATATATATGACTGGGAGGAGGAGAAAAAGGAAAGAGACGGAGAGGGCAGATTTGGAAATAAGAAATAAAAAAAAACATATGCCCCTTCATCATTTTACTCCCTCCGTCTCCGTGTTTCACCTAACCTCCCTTCAACCTTCTACTTCGTTACTGTAAACCATCCTCCAATCCTTCCATCTTCCCCACCGGCTACCCACCATCCCAAACAACCTACATTGACGGCGTCTTCCCCCTTCCTCGCTTGCCATTCCCTAAACAACAACCACCTCCTCCACCGTAATACTACTCTATCCATTTGCATCACTGCCATAGCCGCTTCAGCATCACCCTTCAACATCAACTCCCTCTGTCTCTCCATTACTCCAAAAAACATTATATCTTCCTCACCATTGTTGTAATTTGTAAACAATTTCCTTCTTACTATTTTTGTAGTTTAAGTGGTGTTTGGTTTATGCTAAATCGGATGAGAAAATTAATTGGTTGTGTTAGCTTTGTGATAATGTTGTTGTATGATTTGATTTTAAAATAGTAAAGTTATTATGATATTGAATACTTCTGAAGTTATGGTGTTGTTGTTGCTTTTGATTTGAGATTGAAGTATTGAAATTATCATGGAGAATATCATGGAGGTTGAAATATTGTATTGTGTTGGATTATTAAATGAGCTTGAATGAAACTATTGTTGGATTTAATTGGAAATTGTATTGTTGTTTTGTTTTTGAGATTAATGAATTAATGAAGATGGTGATGACTTTGTTTTGATTTCAGGTAAATAAAAAAATTGAAAGAAAGTGATGATGATGAGGTTAAGTTTGGTTGTTACTGTATGATGTTTTGCATGGTAGAAGAGATCTTCAAAACTTACTTTAAGTGATTTTCTTTTGAATTTGATTAGTAGATTTTTTGAATGATATTCCAATGATGAAAGTCTGAAACATGGTTTTAGTTGGTTTATCATAGAGTTTTAGTTTAAATTGAGTAGATAACTATTTTATGAATTTGCATACCATGTATTTGATAATTGAACTTGTACATTGTCAGTTTCTAGATGTCTTGGTTTTGTTTTATTCTATCGCGCCACATTTTTGTTTCAAGAGAATACAATAAGAGTAATACAAAAGGCATGGGTAATAAATTAATTTGCAATAATAATAATAATAATAATAATAATAATAATAATAATAATAATAATAATAATAATGAAAAGATTAACTTCATTTGGGAGTGACTAATTGTGTTGAATTTTTGTGGTCAATTTTATTTGATTTATTAAAATATTTTTTGTGTTACTAACGAATTTGTTATTTGTGAAGACATCCAAAGATTGTCCAAGCATTCACTTTCAATTAGCACATCTACACTTGCTGATAGAGTTTTAATGTTGAATTACTATTTCTATTTAATAGTTAGTAATGTATCTACAAAATACTTAGTATTTTCATTTTTATATTTAATATTGTAAATATATTATGTACATAATACTTTGATTTTTTTTATACTTTACTCAATTCATTTGTAAATAAATTCAAATTATATTGTAATGATCTTCTTTGTGTTGCGATTTCGAACTTTGAATTCGATTCGACTTTCAAATACGTATGAACACAAATATATTATTTGTCTTCTTAGAGTTGATTCCTACATGAATTTATTTTAAATTTAATTTAATAAAGTGCAATGGTCAATAATTGATACTTGAACTTTGTATGTTTTTCCGCGATGTTTGGTTTTGTTTGTATCTCATGTGATGTAGGGATCTCTATCCAACTTTCATCTGACACGTTGAGCTTAGCTGATTCTTTACATTCCTACCAAACATCCCGAGCCTGCACGATGTGATTACTCTTCTTATCTACACCCTCAAATCTAGCTTCAAAAAAGGCTATCTCTAAATCCTTATGTCTTTTCAATTATTCTATTTAATTGTTTTACATATGCAAATAAACTATGTATTAAATAATTATTAGCCTAAAATAATTTTATTCGATATTATTGATTAAACTATTAATTAATTTTATCAAAATAAAATTGTTATTCTAATAATTATTTAAAGGATTTAGACGTGTATTGTATGCTAGATTATTTTACTTGTCTATCTTATATGCTTGTATGGTTTATTCACCGATTGTACACTCCACACATGTGATGCAAATAATTCCATTCTTGGCTCATACGCCAAATTCCTCAAGGGTATCATAGTTGAGAATGGGCATGGCCATTCTCACAAGATGAATAGGAGCCCTAGTTTGCATCGATAAATCATAACCCGAATAAACATTGGTCCATATGCCAATTATCCATGCTCAAGGGTATGGTTGGGGATAGGAACACATATCCTCACAAGATTAATTAAGTCTATATACTTGATTAATCATGACCGATTCAAACCCCTCTTGGTCCATACACGAAAGTATTAAAACACTTTAAAATTAAATTATTTAATTGAATTTGTTTTCAAAAAATGAATTTCATAAACAACTGGGATGATGTTTGTTTAAATCGTTAGATGATAGCCCAACGGTTTAAACAAACTTGAAGTCTTTATATTGTTGGATGATAGCCCAATAAGCTAAAAACTTATATCCATGTCAAAAACTTGAGCGGTATTAGGTTAAATTGTTGGATGATAGCCCGACGATTTAATCGAATTGAAAGTCTTTAGGTTGTTGGATGATAGTCCAATATGCTAAATACTTCTATCCGAGTAAAAAATAACAGAGTGGCATTCGTTTAAGTTGTAGGATGATAGCCCGATGATTTAATCGAATTTATAATATTTAGGTTATTGGATGATAACCTAATAAGTTAAATATTTTATTTCACTCGAAACACTTAATAATGTGAACCCCGTTTCACTTCACCAATTTCATAATAAATTTTTTGGGTTGATAGACGATTGGATGAGCTCACTCATCCATTTTATAGTATTTGAATCATTAGATGATAACCTAATGTTTCAGTACGATTCACCCACTTAAAATCAATTCAACTCACTCAACTCCTTTTCGCTCATATGTGAATCATCAAACTCTTTTCTTACAAAGAGTGTGCAATAGTCATCTCAAATACGAACAAACACTTAGCTTTTCAAACAAACTAAACAAGTCAAAGTTCAAACATTGAAATGTCTAATGCACTATTTTTCTTATAAAATCAACACAAATAACCAAGAAATTTTTAAGAGGAACTACGAAACTCTGACTTTCCCATTGCACGAGGAAGTATGTAGGCACAAGATGCGATGTCTTTGGTGAGTTCAAAAACCCAAAAATAAAGACCCTTCTTCTTCTATTCTTATAAAGCAATAAACACATGTAAACACGCACGAATCAAACTGGTCGCATCGAGTACGATGGATGTGAGGGATGCTAATACCTTCCCCTTGCATAACCGACTCCTGAATCCCTATCTTTTGGTCTCGTAGACCGCCTTATCCATCATTCATAAGTTTTATCTATATTTTCCCGTTCTTTTTAGAACAAATAAAATTAGGTGGCGACTTCATTGTTTTTAAAGTAACTGATGAAAAAACCAATCATCATAGCTGGCGACTTCACTGGGGAAGCTACGAGAGTTTACCATAGTTTCGTTTGTGTGTGTTTGTGTGTATGTTATTGTTATCTATTTTATTCTTGCTCATTTATATTTCATTGACTATTATTTCTTTACGCTTTATATTTTATCTTGTTGATATATATTATCGTGTTGGGAATTTGCTGGTTATGATATGTAGATAAGCCTAATACACAGGCCTTTAGGTAACATTTAGGATATAGGGGGTTGCGTAGCCTAGGTCCCCCTGAATTCAATGTCTTGTGGACCGAAGCGAAGACTCCGACTTAGAGTTGGTTATTTTAAGGACATTGTTGCCCCGCATAATAGTGAAAGACATCAATTTCTGGACAAATGACCTATAACTCTAGGTATTTTAGGATATCCAAACCTGGACCGACCGCTCAAATAATGGATTTTGAGTATTCCTTTAAGAGTCGTTTCTTGGAGGATACTTTTGGAAATACTATCACCACGTAGGTTGTTCGCGTGATGATAATATTTGTTAAAAGGGGATCTGAGACTCTGAGAAACATTCAGCAAAAAACATTAGAACCATCCTGTTTGGGGAATTATTGGGTAGACGTCAAAACCATGTCCGACCATCCTTTTTAAACCTCTGTCTGTTTAACTTTACCTGTGATTTTGTGCATAGCATTAATATGATATCATCATATTGTGTTCTTACCTGAGTTACCATTGCATTTCATTTTCATAAATAACAAAATCATTTGCATTCAAAAATAGAAATAAAATCAAGCATTTGCATTCATCAACATGCATGCATTATCTCCTCCACGACATAAAGCTCATGTCACCTTCTATTCCTGGCCAGTTAGCTGATTTCTTGGACTCATGGCAAGTCTGATAGACTGATTGGAACATAATAAATTTGTGATGAGAGAGGATCTGGATGTTGTAAAAGATAAGGTGGGCCAAATGTTGGAAGCCATGCTAGCTTCTCCTAAGAATAATTTCCAGGATGATGCTACAGATCCTGTCGATTCCATGTCGGGCTATACTATTATGTCTAATCCAATATACAATTCTCCTCTGCATGTGGATGATCTTATTCAACCTCAATTGATGTTGAATGATCTATCCAATGCAATACCTACGATCCACAGACAATCAATTGTTCAAGAGGGTTGTATCATACATCCTCACGCTGCTAAGAAGCCTAAGTTTGCAAAATACGTGCAAAACCCTCGAGGAAAGAATTCAATGGTTAACATCGAAGCTCCTCAAGATACTGAAGCCAGGAGAATGTGTCTTGATCTGAAGGATGAATTGAGGGTATTGAAAGGGAAAGATACTGTTGGTCTGGATGTTGCTAACCTTTGTTTAGTGTCAGACGTCGTGATCCCACCAAAGTTTAAGATGCCAAATTTCGAGAAGTACAAAGGTGTTAGTTGTCCAGAGACTCATTTGAAGATGTTAGTTCGCAAGATGGATGCATATGTTCATGATAAAAAGTTTCTCATCCATTGTTTTCAAGAAAGTCTCAATGGGGCATTTCTAGATTGGTATACACAACTGGAGAAAAAGGATGTTCACAATTGGAAATACTTTTCTTCCTCATTCATTAAATAATACGAGTTCAACCTCGCCATGGTTCCAACTCGTATTCAATTACATAATCTTTCTCAGAATATTAACGAGTCGTTCAAGTAGTATACTCAAAGATGGAAAGAGTTGGCTGCTCGAGTTAAACCACCAATGCTTGATAGGGAGTTGGTTGACTTGTTTACCCAGTTCATACTTCGAAAGAATGATAGGTTGTGCATCATCAAGCTTCTCTAACTTGGTGATAGTGGGAGAATGCATTGAGAGCGGTCTCAAAAGTGGAAGACTCCAAGATATTTTGAGTAGCCAAGCTAATGAATAAGAATTATTCAGAGGTTCTCAAATGGAAGAAGAGGATTATGAAATCAATGCAACTTTGGAAGCCTCGCAAGTTCCACCTCCAAATGTAGCAGTTGTTCAGTACTAGCAACCAATGCTTCTCGACCCACAGTATGAGCAACCATGGGGAAATCTTCATGCAAAGAAGCAAGTTCAAGGTCGTGGATATCAGAGTCGGCATCATAATCCACACAAACCTCGAAGTAATCTGGAAAGAAGGAATGCTCCTATTGATCCAATTCCAGTGAGCCACAATAAACTTCTACCATATCTAGTTCAAAGCTCGTTGGTGGTTCCCATGTTTCTTAACCCACCAAGGTCATTCCGTCTTGGGTATGATTTCAATGCTCGATGTGGATATCATGCTGGAACAATATGACACTCGACCGAGGACTGCAACGCCGACGAAGCCAAAGTTCAACAGCTGATTGACCAGAAGTACTTGACGCTTCAAGGAGGAAAACTATTTTTGAATGGCAACCCCATACTCAAATGAATACCAAGAGTGTAGGAAGTTCCCTCCGAAGTTGGTGAATCCGAAATAACAACTCGCCATTGAAGTTGGCGATCCTTGGGGCATCTTTATTAGTTTTCATTGGCATTAACTTTGTCTGTTAATGTATTGTTTGCTTTTAATTTTGTTGTTTTTTAAATGGTAATATTAATGAAATGAACGTGCATTGTTTTGAATCAATCCATTCGTGTTCACTCATTTTGTCATCCTTATCGTAAAAAAAATATATATCACTATTTCTTCTATTTCCTTGTTTTTATCAAACTTTTGATTATGCAAATATTGGAGGGAGGATGATGAAAACAAAATACCCATAATTGTTGTAAGTATGCTTTCAAATAAAACTTTGTTGACGATGTACATGCATTGTTTCAACTTCTCAAATACCGGAGTTATAAGGGAGATAGACCCTCGTTAACCCCTTTGAGCCTTGAAGTAGGAGTTTCTTTTTTTGTTCAGAAAAAACCCTTATTTTTTATCCCAAGGGCGGGTAGTGTTCAGTTAACCTGATCAAGCGTTCGAAACTCATCAAATGTGCGCATTAAAGGATACAACAATGGGTATCCTCAAAAAGGTTGAGGAAGCTCAAAATTGAAATAAGAAAACTTCTTATATCAACAAAGTGCATCGAAGGAGGATGATTCAACATTGGTTATCTCTCGCACATCAGTAGGTCAACAGATGACGATACAACAATGGTTATTCATCATCCAACAAGGACTCGGGAAGACACAATTACTTCCAATTAATCAAAGACAACTCGAGGTCACATAACTTGTAAGTAAAAAAGAAAAAAAAGAAAAGAAAAGAAAAGAATAAAAAACAGAGAAAGAAAGAAAAAGAAAAGCCTGGAAGGCAGAAAAGGATTACAAAAGAAAGATATTGGGCAAAGGACAAAGTCGTGTGACGCGAGACACCAAGAACAAAAATGTGAGTGACTGTCATGTCGAAAAACCTCGTGGATTCCTCAACCATCTTCAAAGAGAGGTGAGTTCCCGTATAAAGTTAGCTGAACATAGGACTGGAGAACATCACGAAGAGGGGGTGGGAACCAAATAAATATTTGAGCCTTTTTCTTTTGTTTCTTAAACCGTGAACCAGACCACGTTTCAACCCTTAAAACACCTAATTGAAGCAAGGTTTCTTTTCAAATAATACTCAACAAGGTTGCGTTAACCTGAATCCTAAAGATATTTGTTAATCATCTGTATTGATATCAAATTTTTGTGTCATCTTTCACATTTAAAAAGAAAGTTATCAATTCTCTGTTTTCTTTTCCTTATCATTTCAAATAATGAGGTTGATGTCAAAAATTTGCATGAACATTACATTAAAATTACTGTTTTGAATTAATCAAACTTATTTGGAAGTCAGCACTTAGCATCAAGTAAGATCTCTTGTGAATAATCAACTAGGAACTCAAATATCCTTCATTGACCCAAGCGTGAGCGAAATATCTAAGGACCCTATTGACAGGGACATTTTCCAAAGACCAATTAGCCTAGGGCACATTGTTCTAAGATCCAGTCAATTTGAGGCAGTCACCTTAAGACGTTGAAGTATCTCCAAGGAGCATATTGGTTCATGCTATTTCTATAGCACAGTTAAGTCGATCCTTCAAGATTCAGTCAATTTGGGGAAGTCACGTCGAGATACGGTAATATCTCTCAAAGTATTTGTTAATCAGGGGCATCCTGCATTGGAATTCGAGATTCTGGGGAAATATCTCAAAAAATCAGAGTACTATAAGTTGCTTCCAATATCCTCTCGAAGGAAATCTCTTTAGGGACTCAGCAGACTGGGGCAACGAACGCCACATACCGATAATTCCTTTCCGTATCTTCAAGCTGCTCAAGGAAATTTTCTCCCAAGTGTCAATAGTTATTGCATTTAATTTGAGTGGAAGGGAACCATGCTAGAAACGTCCTCTTTCTTGGTCTTAACCAGCCAAACAGTCAAAACATCATCATGCATCAGATCATGCATCTCATCAAGTGCAATGAAAATTCGACCTTGTTGGGTATTTTTAAATCCAGTTCTTGTCTAGTATTCAATTCCCGTCTGACTATTAATTTAAAGCTTGTTCTCGTCTGGTAGTCAGTTCCCGTCTGACTGTTAATTTCAGCCAGTTCTCGTCTGGTAGTCAGTTCCCGTCTGACTATTAATTTAAAGCCAGTTCTCATTTGGTAGTCAGTTCACGTCTAACTGTTATCATTTAAATCTAGTTCTTGTTTGGTAGTCAGTTCTCGTCAGACTATTATCATTTAGATCCAGTTCTGGTCTCGTAGTCAGTTCTCGTCTGACTGTTATCATTTAAATCCAATTCTCGTCTGGTAGTCACTTCCCGTTTGACTGTTAATTTAAGTCCAGTTCTTGTTTGGTAGTCAGTTCTCGTCTAAATGTTAATTTAAATCTAGTTCTCATCTGGTAACCATTTCATGTTTGGCTATTAATATTTTTCACTAGTTCTCGTATGGCGATCTAACTAAAAGTCAATTCTCGTTTGACGATTCATCAGTTAAGGTTGAATTTTATTTGGCACATATCGAATAATCCATACATGCATTCATAAATCATCTTATAAATCATCGTCATGCATTTGTCACGTCGCTTCACTCAGACATGCCATACAATATATTTATGCATAAACCCCGACCAAGACTTGGGATTTTTTTAGAATGAAGTCAAGTGCAAGCAGAAGACTATTTCTCAAATGGCAACTTAGTTTTTCTCCCCAGTACATATTGAATGCTTATTCAAAAAAAAAATCAATTCGTAGTACGGTGATTCTCAAGTTGGATTTCTTCCCCAGAGAAGTGATTGATTATCCCCAGTGAACTCTTGTGTCAACGGAATCTTCCACTCGGATTTCCCCAGTGATATTCCCCACAAAGTTTTTTGAGAAGTTTTCCCCAATAAAGCTTCACCTGCTCCCCAAGTGAGCCTTCTCCAGCAAAGATTACCATTATGGTACCCTCAGTGTTGTTATTCTCAACCAAGATCTATTCGGATTCTTGCATATAACAATCTCTCAGTAAGCCTTAAAGTGGCAATAATCCTATATGGACCCGATTTTCTGAGGTGTTCCCAGTTAATCTCCCTGCGAACCTCTGGTGTGTTTATTTCCCCAGTGAGTTCCTTGTCTCATTCCAACATAAATATATCTCTCTCAACATGGAGTTTTAAAGAATTTCCTACCAAAGGTGGTTATCTTCATTGAATTGCATCTTTGTTAATTTCTACTGTCAAGAATGATTGGAAAAAATTTTGTTCACTTTGGAATTATCCATTTTTCAATCACGAGTTTAGTGCTTGTTAGTTCTATTCCCTAGTAAATTTGTTTACATTATCATAGAATTCTAGAGATAATGGTTATTATCAATAAAGAATAATCAACATCTAAGTTTTTCGCATATGGTTATGTGTGTTCTAATATTTGACTGCTAATGGTGGTTAGTAGAAGACCATTGATGTTTTAACATATAGTTATATGTTGCATTTCTATTGGTTATTTCGATGGATAGCAGTTTCTTCATTACAAGAGACAGTTCGTCGTTGATTTGTTATGCCGATGGATGGTAGTTTCTTCATGACAAGAGACAGTTCATCGCCAATTTGATATCCCAATGGATGACAGTTTCTTCATTACAAGAGACAGTTCGTCGTTAATTTGATATCTCGATGGATGGAAGTTTCTTCATGATTAGAGACAGTTTATTGCTGATTTGTTATCCCGGTAGATGAAGTTTCTTCATGATAAGAGACAGTTCGTCGTTGATTTGTTATCCCGGTTGATGGCAGTTTATTCATGACAAGAGAAAGTTCGTCGTCAATTTGATATCCCGATGGATGGCATTTTCTTCATGATAAGAGACAGTTCGTCGTTGATTTGTTATTCTGATGGATGACAGTTTCTTCATGATAAGAGATAGTTCGTCGTTGATTTGTTATTCCGATGGATGGCAGTTTCTTCATGATAAGAGACAGTTTATCACCGATTTATTATGCCGATGGATGAGAGTTTCTTCATGATAAGAGACAGTTCTTCGTTGATTCATTATGTCGATGGATGACAGTTTCTTCATGATTAGAGTCAGTTCATTGTCAATTTGATATCCCGATGGATGGCAGTTTCTTCATGATAAGAGATAGTTCATCGTTCATTTGTAATGCCGATGGATGACAGTTTCTTCATAATAAGAGATAGTTCGTCGTTGATTTATTATGTCGATGGATGACAGTTTATTCATGATAAGATACAGTTCGTCGTTGATTTGTTATCCCGATTGGTGGTAGTTTTTTCATGATAAGAGAAAGTTCATCGTTGATTTGTTGTTCCGATGGATGGCAATCTCTTCATTATTGGAGATATTTTGTCATTGATCTGCCAATTTTTTCAATGTGTGAAGTCTTAGTTCATTGTCGAATGATCGCTTTGTCACCCTTTCTAGATGGAGTATGTTGGTTAAGAAGAAGTTGAAAACCGTTCTCGGTGGAACGCCAGAACTTTTAGGAGACTTAGTTCATTATCAATATTGTCCTCCTGACACTTTGATGAGTTTTCTACCCCGCACTCGTTCATATTGCATAATAAAATAAATCATTATACCTCTTGGTTCATTGAAATCTCATATCATTCATTTGCATGCATAACATACCCATTTTTGTTTTTTCAGGGCCAATTTGGGTCTGTTGTATTTAAATTATCTTTCACTCCGACAATTTAAAGATATTTCTTCAAATCGTCTGGTTAAAGATATTTAAATAGGGGCAGCTGTCACACCCAAAAATTTGCCCTCCTAACTTTAAGTTATCCGACTTAGGCATCGTATTCATCTGCATACGCTTCCATTAGGTCATCAATATTAAACAGTCATCCATTCATCACATTTGCATCGTTAGTTGCATTCAGGTTGACCGAAAGTCAATTTAAACCAAAATTCGCATAATTTTATAGTTGTAAAATACCCGATATTCCTCTTCATTCATTTTTATCTCTCTGCATGTGTTCGCGCTAAAAGGTGACGCGCTAGAGGATGCGAACGTGAATTCGGATCTTCTGGCTCGAAACGTTTTAATCTTTTGATTTGTTTATAAAGATGCCGCGAGCATCAAGCTTTATTATTTTCAACACAAGAAAGATGATTTAATGATTATGAAAAAGGGGAAAGCTGAAATACCCTCAATTGATATTGGTATGTAACGACTAGCGCAAACTAGACGCAACGCATTGGGAGATTCGAGTAAGGGGATTGTTATATAAAGGGAATAGATGGAGCACCCTAAATATATGTAGTTATCTACAGCTTTATATATGAATAGGTTTGATATGTTTGTGTGTTTTAATTACTATTTCTATGATTGGGAAAGTTTCTCCTTTGAGATTTTAAGAAACGAGATTGTGTGGGATTCTAGTGTTTGTTATTATTGTGCTCGCAAAGATCGTGGATCTTCTCATACATATCCCTAGTGGGAATCGAGCATTTGTAGCTCGGATCTGGTGGTTCTATGGTTTGTTTGGTTTGAGGAGAAAGAAATTTGCTCGGCAAGGATGAGACCTTGTGCTCACGTATTCTCAAAAGGATGTTGAGAAAGTCGAGCAATCGTAGTTCCACTTATGCTAGTGGAAAGCAACGGGATGTTAGTAAGAGACAGACAAATGTCATCTTAATGAAAAATGTATCTAATCTATTTCTTCACATACATTTTTGAAAAGTTGTTTGATTGATAAAAATCTTTCGTCGTAAGTATTAGGTGTTTTGCTTGAGTGTACAAGCATTACCACTTACATGTTTAAGAAAGATGTTTTAAAAAGATGATTGAATCTTTTAACTGTAAGCATTGGGTGTTTTGCTTGAGTGTACAAGCGTTACCACTTAAAATTAAGAGATGTTTTTGTTTGAAAATAGTTTGAAAAGTTTTGAAAAGTTTTTTACTGTATGTGATGTGATAGATGAGATACTTCTTCCATAGAGATGATAGATGTCTAAATCTCGAGGATAAATTGATTGGATTAAAGGGATGCTTTTAAGAAGCCCGTGGGTCCTTGTATTGTTAGCCCAAGAGGAGGCATTCCGAGGGTCATCGAGGGTCCTTATATGAAGCTCTAGAGGAAGCTATACGGTATGGCTGGCTTTGTGTTAAAAGGGATTTCACCGAGAAACCATCCTTTTGGAATTAAGAGCAATTTCACCGGGAAATTTTACTCTCTGGGGATTTTGAAAGTGATTTCACCGAGAAACCATCCTTTCAGGGTTCTATTCTTAGCGCGGGTGATTCTTTGTATTGGAAGCCCAATAGGAGGCTGTTAATAAATTTCCTGTCTCTTTCATTGTATGATGCCCGAGAGAAGGCTAAACTCAATGAGGAGTTCTTTTGAACGAAGCCCAAGAGGAGGCTGACTCAACAGGGGAGTGTGTCTTATATGAAGCCTAAGCGGAGGCTAACTCTGCGGGGAGAGTTTCTTTGTATGAAGCCCAAGAGAAGGCTAAACTCTGCTGGAGATAAACTATCTTGTATGAAGCCCAAGCGGAGGCTAAACTCAGATGAATGAGTTTTCTTATATGAAGCCTAAGAGGAGGCTGACCCATGCTGGGGATGGATTGTCTTGTATAAAGCCCAAGCGGAGGCTAAATGATGGGGAACCTATTGATTAGTCTAATTGTTATGTTATGATTAGACAGTTTGTATAAACAGGTGTGTGTGTGTGTGACATGTATTCACAGGAGTTTATGAAGGAAATATAAACAATGCATAATGTTTATTTACAGGAGTTTATGAAGGAAATATAAACAAGTGTCTGTGAAACGAACGTTTAAAACGAGCGCAACTTGATTGTTTACAAGTTTGAATGTGTACAAAGAAATGAATATGTACACGAACGAGTTTTTATGTACAGAAAAAAGATGAATGTACATAGGAGGGTTGTGACTTACACCAAAAGGGAGGCCCATTGGTTCGAAAGCAGTTTCACAGGGAATAATGCTCCTTTCAATACCAATGGTATTCAGTGTAAAGTGTACAGATAAAACAGAAACGAATGATCGAAGTTTATCTGTATTTGAGTATTTTCAAAAAGAGAGTATCCGTGTTCGTATGTATAAAAGTTTGTATGAAAAGAAATTGATATGTACAAGGAATGTTTTGTTTGTACATAAAGGATGTTGGTTTAAGTATACACAAGTGAAGTAAAAACAAACGATCAAAGTTTGTCTGTACTTGAGTATAAAAGAAATATCTGTATTATGTACAGATGGAAATTGTATGTGTTTTTGAAGAAAGTTTGATATGTACAAAGAAATATTATGTACATAAAAGAATGTTATGGGACTTACACCGTAAGGAGGCCCATTGGTTTGAAAGCGCCACGTGAATAATGCTCCTTTCAATACCAATGGCATTGGTGTATAAACAAACGAATGGAAACAAACGAAAGAAATTTGTTTATGTTTGAATATTGACAATGATGATTTGAGTATGTACAAGTAAAACTAAGTATGTACATAAAGGATTGGGACTTACACCATAAGGGTGGCCCATGATCGATCGAGAAATTCGAGAGAAGACGAATTTGATTTTATCGTTTAAATCGGATTGATCATGGTAAAAAGATGTAAGTTTTGATGAAAAAGTTTTGAAAAATGATTTGAAAATGTTTTGAAATGTGAGGTTCGTGTATGAGAAGTTTTGAAAAAAATCGGAAGTCGAAAACTTGAAAAATTCACCTTTAAGGGAGGTTTGAAAAAGTGTTCAGAACGTCGTTTTCGGCTCGATTAAAATTTAATCAGATGAAAGTTTTTTCTGAAAATTTTTGCATTATCATAAAATAGATGTATTTATTGACAAATGTTTGAAAAATCATCTCAAAATGAGAAGTTTTGATTGGTCAAAATAATTGTGAAAGTTTGATGAAAAAAAACATAAAAAAAATGGAAAGGTTATAAAAATGAAATGGTCCTGATGGGAGTTGAACCCATGACCAAAGGGTGGGACGCGTGGCAAAGAGCCTTAAGAGCAAGCAAGCAACCACTAGGCCAAACGCGCTGGGGTGTTAGTGGACCAGGAACACGTGTTAAAATAACATTGGAATGTTTAAAAATTTGAAAATGAAGAACACGCGCGAAGCTATTCTTCGTGGTTTGATTTTCAGAAATCCAAATTCAATCCAAAATCTTCGTTTCTTAACGAAATTCAATGAAGTAAACATCAAAGTTACTCGTTTTTTCATCACGAACACGAAGGTGGTTGTTAATTTTATTTATATTTAGCCTAACATGTTTTGATTTCTGGGAACACGAAGAACCCTAGAATCTAAGAATTCAAATTAAATGATGCGTGGTTGATGATTCTTGGATTTTTTTGAGGGTTATTGATCGTTAGAGGTGCAGAAAGAAAATGGTCGTGAGTTTTTTCAAAAATAATCAAAGAAAATGGATATCACAGTTCATGTTCTAACCTGGAAAAGTGAGAATCGAAGAAGCTCAAAACGCGTTTCCAGAATTTTTTTGAGGATTGCTACACCATCATCGGCATGTATGGAAGCTATGTGGATGATTTTCTTGCTTTGAACTTGCTCCAATCTTCCCAACCAAGTCAACCTACAACGGCTCAAAATAAACGGAAATCGTGTTAGAGTCACAGTTGTTGTTCTTGATCCGAATCATCTCTATGATGTATATGGATCGTGTTAGGATGATCGAACTCAAAGTAATCCAACCTAGCCATGAATTCGATTGATAATTGTATGAAGTTTAAAAATGGAAAATGCAATTGACAAGGATTCTTGTGTAGATTTTATGACTCAAACATGTTCCATATTGATTATAAGATGTATTAGACACCAAAGTTTATCATAGTTCTTGCTAAATTTAAAAATTGCAATGTTTGGCAAATTGAACTATGATTTGAGAAATTGGAGAAAATGGAAGGAAAGCATGGATTTGTGATGCTTTGGTGTGGTTTTCTCTTGGATTTGTGATCCTTTTATAGGCAAGAGGTTCTGAATTGTTAGGCAACAAGTACAAGCCAATTGGTGATTCAAAGTTATCCAACTTGATCCAATCTTTCAATTATTACTTCTCACTGATATTTATCAGTTTGATGACTCATTTGGCAAGGTTAGATTGCTTCTAGATGAAGAAAGCACAAAAATGACCTATAATTGAAGTTTTGGATTTTGAAAATCAAGTTTCATGGAGCCTTATGTTTCAATTTCAAAAGTGTAGCTAGACTCCATGGATTTGAGAGTTCTTGGACATTTTGGAAAGCTTGTTTCACAAGCTATAACTTTCATGTTTTGAGTATTTTTATGATGGATCATTTGAAGTATTTTTATATTGGAAAAAGTTTTGTTTTGAAAAATTTGACCAAAAGTCAAAGTTTGACTTTTCTGTGCAGATGAAAATTCATCAGATATTTCAGAAATTGACTGATGAAGTCTGTGAACCTCTATGATGTTTTAAATCCAGAAATTAGGTCAAGATGTTGTATCTAAGATATAATGACCAATCTCTATCCAAAAAAGTCATTTCTTGCTCAAAAAGTCAGAGAAAACTCATGCCCGATCAAAACCCTAATTGGTCGATCCTTGATTGATCTGTGAGAGAAATGGGTATCTGATGATCTGAGGCTGATGATTTGATCAAGATAGATCAAATGAGGTGAGAAAAACTCAAACCCTAATTGATTGCCTCTTGAATCAGATGAAAATCTAATGAAACCCTAATTTCAACCTGTGAATGTTATACCCGATTAATGCTATCTGAACTGTTAGTTATGTAATGATGCAAATGTAAGGTGGTATATTAGGTCAAAAATTGGGGTATGACCGATGCCCCTATTTAAGTTTCTTTAACCTGAGAGATGAAGATGAATATCTTCGTTTTGATAGGTGTAAAGAGACTTAAATATCAGAATACGCAAATTTTGGACCTAAGATACCAAAAATGCGGATAATGCAAAAATGATTGTAAAAAGTTTCACCCAGATGATATCAAAGAAATGACATGGTAGGGGGAAAATTTGTGAATACGTCCCTGTTGGGGAAAGAATGATTCACAAAACATGTGAATGTTTGTTTTACTTTGGGAAACAAAGAGATTACCTTCTGTCAGCCTCGTGACAATGTTTAAGGTAAGTGAAAAAAATATTACCAATTATCAGCCTTGTGATATAGTATGGTAATGGGTTCAGAAGATATTACCAATTATCAGCAAAGTGATAACTATAACAAGGTAAATCTTGAGAAATGAGTTGCCGTATATTCAGCTTTGTGAATAACAGACAGATGAAAGAAAACAAATTTTAAATGAGTTTTGAAGATATTACCAATTATCAGCAAAGTGATAACTATAACAAGGTAAATCTTTGAAAATTACTGTATATTCACTTTGTGAATAACATGATGATGAAAGAAAAAGAACTCAAAATGAGTTTTTATTTTCTTGGATACAATCTTGCCGAGAATCTCTTTGAGAGGACGCGGCATTTTGATCGGAAGACACGTGTTTTCTTTTGATGTAAAACAATCACAGAAATTTTCATACAATCACAATTTTGACTTTGTTGAGAAGACAAACTTTTATGACAGTGTTTGAGGAATGAAGATAAGCGGCTCAGACAATGAGGCTATTGCTTATTGCTTTGTTGATTATAAACAGGGTTCTATCCAGGAACGAACTGGAAAGAAAAAAAGTCAATCAAGACATTATTCCTAATGAGGAATGATCTCAGCTGGGGAATATGGTGGAGAGAAGAAAATGTATTTCTCTGTTTTTTGGGATTCTGCCTGGGAAAAAAGGAAAACGTATCCTTTCTGTTTGGAGATATTCTACTGGAGATATACTTGTACTTACATGAGTAAGTGTGATTTACACCAGTGATGTGGGAGCAAACATTTCTAGGAATGCAAAAATTCAATGAATGATGCTATTATGTATGAATGTCATGAATGTTATATGCATGCTAACAATACTTGACAAAGACACTTAAAGGGATATTTGGGAAAAGGACCACGTCGCAGTTCGAACAAATACTTGGTGAAATTTGCAGCAATGGTGCAGACGTTCACTAATGAAGATTTTGAGTTGCAGGCTTTAAACTTTCTGAGAAAGGCACTTTATTGGCACCTTGGTTGGGGATTCTTTTTTCGGAATAAGAATACCGTCCTTTGATGATTTCTACTGAGGAGAAGACTTCTGTAGCAGTTGTTTCATCCTTCGGAGATTGAAACACTCTTGGAGAAACTGTTGAAGTTCTTTCCGTGTTCATAGTTCAAAGGAAAATTTTTGCTTTTGCTTCAAAATTTTGAAGTAAAAATTCATTTAAAACATTTTAGTTTCAAAAAGTGATTTTCACAATAAAAAGCGTTATTTTGCAAAATGTAATAAAGTAGAATTGCAAACAAAAGCACAAGGCTCAAATTTATTGATAGAATGGTAATCAGCCAAATGCGTGATTCCATGAACTATTTACAAAAGTTGGAAATGATAATTTATTGGGAAAAGGCTACATTGAAAGCAAATAACCACTACTATCCCTAACAACTTTGAATTCCAACTGTGCTTGTTGCTTTAGAAGAGTTGATTGAAGATCCGTTGATGGAAAATTCTTCAAATGGACAAAATACAGACTGACTGCAGTTACTTTGTCATTTTTGTATCCTTGTTTTTGACTAGATTGCCTTTTCCGGTTTTCAATCTATCAGGATAATTTCTGTTTATTGTCTCTAATTTTTGCCTGGATTGCCTTTTCAGGTTTTCAATCCATCGAGACGCTCTTTTTTGCCTATGCCGCCCTTTTTGGGTTTTCGACTTACCGAGCTGTTCTTTTGTTTTTTAGACAAAGTATTTCTTGACTGCATCAACATTCACAGGATGCGGGAGTTCGTCACCGTCCATGGTTGTGAGAGTCATAACACCGCCGGAAAAGCTTTTGACGATGTATGGGCCTTCGTAGTTAGGAGTTCATTTGCCCAACTGCTGAAAAGATGTAATCTTTTAAGCACGAGGTCGCCTCTAATTCACGAGGTCGGACCTTTTGTCGAAAGCTTTTCATTCTTCTTTGATAGAGTTGTCCGTGAAACAGAGCGGTCGCGCTTTTCTTCAATTAAGTTCATTGGTCGCATTCGCGGACACCATTCGCCTCGATAGCTTTGTTTCCATGAGAACTCATTGATGGGATCTCAACTCTACGGGAGCACCGCCCATGCCGTATACTAGAGAAAAGGTTGCCCTGTTGAAGCGCGATCAAGCACGATACCCATGCAGCAAATGGCGCATTTCGTGCCAATCTTTGTAAGTGATGACCATTTTCGACAATCTTTTGATGTTCTTGTTGTCGCTTAACGCGCCTGCTCATCTTTGGCCTGTGAGGACGAGTTATGATGCTCGATCTTGAATTCCTCACACGCCTGTCATCATTTTGTTGTTCAAGTTCGATCCATTGTCTGTAATGATCTTGTTGGGATTCCATACCAAAGAAATGAGGTTGTTCTTCATGAACCTCACAACCACTTGTCCGTAACATTCGTAAGACCGTTGACCCATTTGGTGAAGTAGTCAATGGCTACTAGAATGAAGCGATGTCCGCTGGACACTTTTGGTTCGATCATCCCGATCATGTCAATGCCCCACATGGAGAAAGGCCACCGAGAAGAGAGAACGTTGAGTGAGTCGGCACATGGATCTTATCCGCAGATCCGCACTTGTGACATCTTTTGACGTGTTTACGCAATCGGATTCCATCGTTATCCAATAGTATCTCGCTTAAGATTTTCCCGACATTGCATGCCCATTTGAATGGGTTCCAAAGGACCCTTCATGCACTTCATGGATGATCAGGTTCGCTTTTGTCCGCCGACGATCCGAGCGTAACCATGTCAAGTTTTGTATAAGACATCTTCGTCAGAAGAAATTCCTAGAAAGCCTCCTCGTAGTTTTCTTATCTTTGTACGATGCCCCGTGGGTACTCGTTCAAGGAAACGCTTGATGTCGGAAACTACGGCTTATCGTCAAGATCGCTCATGCAAATACATATGCAGGTCTTTCAAGGCGTCCGATGCAAATTCGGGCATATCATTCCAATCGCTGACTTTGAACATGGAAGATAGAGTAGCCAAGGCTCGCCATTCGATTTTGATCTCGAGGATATGATGCGCCTCATCAGGTGAAGAAAGTCAACAATCGCCTCGCATAATCCTCGTAAGGAAGTAGACCAAGATGATGAGTTTCATACTTTTCTTTAATTTGATTGATCACAAGGGTCGAGTCTCCATATGTCAAGGATCTTGATCCTCAAATCGATGGCTTCTTCGATACCCATGATGCATAAGCCAGATTCCGCTATGTTGTTGGTGCAATCAAATAGCAACTCGGGCGGAAACGGATATGAGAACCCTCGAGTAATGATGATCGCCCGATTCCATTGCCAAAACGTTAACCGCCCATCAAAGACTAGGCCTCATCTCGGTTTCGGATCTCGTCCTTCTCCGTGAGGTTCATCGCACCTTCATTTTCAAGCACATAACATCCTCGCTCAGAAGTCATATTTGAGATTGGGATTCATTGAGCGGCCGATAAGCCAAGTGATCACGAGAATGCTTCCTTTGACCGCTCGCCGATATTGATGTCATATTCGGATAGCAACATCCGCCATTGAGCGATTCTCCTCAATATGTGCTTTTCAAAGACGCATTGATAGGATCCATTTTGGATATTAACCAAGTCGTGATTGATCATGTATCGCGGAGACGCTTCAAGCCCACACTAAAGCACAAAGATGTTTTCTCGAGCATGGAGTAACGAGTTTCACAACTGTGAATTTCTTACTCCGTAGTAGATGGCATGCCTTTCCACGGTTTCGCTTTGTTGTCCAAGTACACCCACGGACTCTTCTAATACGGTAAGGTATAGGATTAATGGTCTTCCTTCGATCGAGGGATCAGATTGTGGTTCCGACAGTATTCCTTTGATACGGTCGAATGCTTTTTGGCACCGTCCACACAACCTTTGATCTTTGCGGAGAAGCTTAAATATCGCCCATAGGTAGCAAATATCCGAGAGATAACTGAGATGTAATTCAACCGTCCGAGAAATCCTCTTACTTGATTTTCCGATGTATGTATAGGCATTTCTTGAATAGTTGACTTTGTCGTGGTCAACTTCAATACCTCTTTAACCGACGATGAAACCTAGGAGTTTTCCGTGACCTCACCCCAAAGGTGCATTTGTTAGATTCAAAGGAGCTGAAATTTCTTAATCAAACAACTTTAAGAGATATTCTATATGCTTCTTCAGACGACTTTGCTATCATGTCGCTCACGAGAATTCGATCTCTTTGTGCATTATATCATGAAAGAGAGTAGTCAATGCCCTTTGGTAAGTCGCTACCGCATTCTTTAATCCAAACGGCATTACTTTGTAGCAAAAGGTGCCCTACCGGCATGAAAGATGTCTTTCCATGTCTCTGGAGCCATTTTGATCCGATGTAGCCGTGAGAAACCATCCAAGGAAAAGATGTTGAATTTTGCGTTATCCACTAGCATGTCGATATGTGGAAGTGGGAAATCGCCTTTCTGACTTCTTGTTCGTTTCCGCCTTGAGTCAACACACATTCTACGCCTTCTTCGAGACAGTAATGTTGGCTAGCCATCGAGGATATTCAAGTGATGAGAAAACCACGAGTCGTCAACTTTTTTTTGTCGTCACATTTCGTGGTGAACTCTCCTTAGCTTTTGCTTAATCAAGTGCACTCGGGTTTTAATGGCAAGTGATGCTCCACGACGCCGGTATCAAACCGCATGTCTCCGGGTAGGACAGTGTAATACATCAACATATTCTTTGAGAAGATTTATCAATTTGCTTTGACACCGCCGCTTGAGTGAAGCTCGATATTTACTTTTTTCTATCTTCCTCGTAACCCAAGTTGATTGCTTCTGAGGTTCTTTATGAGGCCGAATGATCCTTTCCTCGTGCCTTAGCATTAGAAATTTCATCCGTGATCTCTTCTTCAACTTCTTTTTCAAATAATTGTGGGATTTCAAAGTTGGGAGAGAGCATAGAGACATGCGCCAATGGATTTGACCATTTGTTAATCAATTTTGATTTATGTTTGATTAATTAAAAAAAATTTTGAAAAGTGTATGCAGATTAATTTTTTTTGAAGATTTTTTTTATTTGTGTTTATTAGGATTATCATTTTAAAAGGGTAAAATGAAAATAAACACAGAGTGTAGAAAACAACGCTTTATTCATGATTTACACTATGAAACAGGCCCTAAAATACAAACTCATTCGCCTTGGGCAAGAAAAGAGAAATTATTTAAAAGCTAAACCCTATAAACATCTCTTCGCTTTGGGCAAGCGAGTTCAAAACAAAAGCAAAAATAAACTACTTAGAGCTATGAACATTAGTCCTAACTTCAACAGTTTCCAGTGATCGAACCTCGAAGTCGAGGTACTCGGGTAATTTTCCGCTTGGTTTAACCTCGAGTAAACTTTGATTGCTGGCGAGCGGTGCTTGGAAGACTCGGACGACGGCCTTGCCTTTGGTGTCAAAATATCTTCTTGATTACAATGTGACGGGAAGTATGAGATATAGCATTTGTACTTCTGTTGATCTTGTGTTGAATACCGGGATTGTTCCTTCCGCCTCTCCGAGTGAAGAGACTCGGTTTCACGACACTTTCTCGCATCGATCCCCGAGTCATACCTTGATCTTCAAAGGATCATGTTGATGTAGTGATAACCGTGATCCGCTTCGGGTGAAATCCACGACGTGTTGAAACTAAGATCTCTTTGGGATCTCGATTTGTTGATTAGGTTGAGAAGACGAGTATTCCTCTCCGATTGACTAGGGTATTCAGTTATCACCCCATCCCGTGGGTCGATATCTTGATCCGACTTTTGAGCCTCGCGCAGCAGTATTTCACCATGTAGTCAAATTTGCCACTTGGTTCTCCCAAGGTATCCCAAACTTTAGGATCGCGAATTTTCATGTCACGCAGGACATGTCTTTGAATTGATCACCGGTGCATATGATTCCTCTTGAGACACATATCGTGGCTATTCAAATAAGTGCTCCACTCTTCGTATTCAGATGGATCATCTTCATCCTCTTCAATGGTTACAACATTAACCTCATGAATGTGGTTTAAGAAACCCACTATGAAATACTTCCTCGATCGGGAAAGTGCTTCATCTTTCCGCTTTTCGAGAATACGGCGTGAACCGAGTCCAAATTGTCTGTTGGATGTTGATAACTTGTCCTCATCCTCGAGTATTGCCATCTTTCACCATTTGCGCTTTATATGAAGAGATGATCCGCTTTAGTAGATTCATCTTCTAACGGATTTTCCGGGAGACGCGTGCCTTCAATGTCATTAGCTGTGATGAAAGAATAATCGATGATGACTTACAAGCAAAGCTGGTTCACCGATGGAACTTTCCATCAATTTTAATTTCGACTGGAGAGAGAAGTTATCGCCCCATCGCGGGATCCAAGGTCTTCCTAGGCAACCAGACAACAGCCTCCATGACTTGGAAGGTATTTGAAAGCAAAGGGCCAATCATCATCGGAGATCTACTTCCCAATAACCGACTTCCTTGATCCATCAAAAGCTCTTACTATTATGTCGTTGAACTTCATTGGCGTCCTTTGTAAGCTAAACGAGCGAGCGCCATTTTGGCATTACGCTTAGTGATGAACTGTATCCACCAATACATTGATAGGGAATCAGTCTCGCAAATCATCGAGATGTGCAAGGCCAAGTTGTGATCTTCCTTCTTCCTAAGTTCTTCGTCACTAAAGCCCGATTATTGCAGTGTCTATGTTGAGACGATCCTCCAAATTGGTCTCGTAGTCACATCGTGATCCACAAACGCTCGGGTCTAGTACTCTCATCAAGGCTTCTCGTGAGCTTTGAGTCGAGGAGTAAAGACAATATTGATATTTTGGAAGGAGTCCGTATTAATTGTCTATGACTCGATATTCGCTTCTTGATTAGTTTCAGATCTCGCCAAAGTCTGAAAATGATGTTGGTTCCACCAAGAGACCAATGTTTCGTTTCTCGTTAACAATGGGAATCGCTGCAGAATTCTCAAGATATGTTAACTGGTTTGCTTAACAAAGGAGTCAAGGCGATTTTGGTGGCAATGGAGCTGCGTACTGCTCACTTCGCTACTCGTCCGATTCTTTATATTACATTACCGAAGTGTAGGCACGGGTTTCTCCCTTCCCATCTTCTATCAGGCAAATGGTAATCGGTAAGAACTGCTCGCAGAAGCATCTAACAGACCGTGGGCAAATCACCAAAGGAGATGTTGGAATGTTGAACCATTGTCACCCGATCTCCACATGCCCTGCATGTTGAAACAAGGGATCACAACGCTTACTTTGATTTTCCGAGTGATATCCGAGACTAAAAGCTCATGCGAAAATGCCCTATTGTATTTACGCTATGGTCATCTCTATTTGTAAATTGTAGGTCACCAATGTTCAATAAATGTCGGATATCCGCCTATGGTGGGACATCCATGGATATTCTTGGAGCAGATATAGAAGTCGCTGTGAATTGTGCTTAGTGAAGGTACTCATTTTATCAGACAGTTTCTATGGAGATGCACCAAGTTTCCTCCGATAAGTTTACGCCTGCGGACAAGGACCGTTTTCCTTAGCATTAGATTCACCGAGTGTCCACTATGACCGGAAGTGATCGCTTTGCACGGACTCTGTGTTTCAAGGAAAGAAGATTAGCTTCACCAACTCGTATCGCCTTCAATGCTATGCAATGCTCAAGGTCATGGCCCGGTGCCCTTGGTGAAGCGGAAAGATACATCCGCTTTGTACCACCATGGTAATTTTTCGGGAACCGAGGTGGTAACCTTGTTCTATTAGATTCCTTTCTATCGTCATAGGTAAAGTTCCTGCACGCTACGGAATCGGGTCGGAATTGTTGACCCGAGGCGCATTTTTGATTGTTATCCGAGCCTGCTGACGACCGCTTGAGTTTGTTGATTTTGTTGAAATTATGGAGCAATTCTTGTTTGAGTCAGGTTGACGCCTATGGCAGCCACCGTCGTTGTTGAATGACATTATCACGTGGTTTCCTGACACCATTCCCACGCTCATGTTCTTTTTCCTTAGGAACCGGTTCCAACCTTCTTGGTACCACTAGAAGATCTCTTTCTTGGTTAGGGTCCTGCTCGAACTCCCTTCTAATTGCATTCCCATGCTTACCATTTCATCAAGTCTCCGAGCGCTTAGCGATCATTCGCTCATAGTAGAACGAGCCTAGAGTATTCAAGAATACCTTAGTCATCTCTTTCTCTTCCAAGGTGGGTCGACCAGCAATTTCCCTCCATCGCAAGATATTCCTTGAATGTCTCTCTTCCTTTTGAGACACGGAGCGGAGTCGATCTCATCGCGGCCATCCAAGTTGAATTTATCATTGGATAAAGGCTTGCCAGGTCGTTGAATGTTTGGATATTCGCGTTGCCTAAACCCATATACCACTTCGCGCAACCGTGAGATCGTCTCCGGAAGTAATGGATCAACAACCGATGATCCCTTATCAGACGTAGACATTTTCCTGGCATTCATCGTGAGATGACTTTCATGGCAGGAGTTTTTTGTACTTTCAAAGTCGTGGACTTTGAATTTTGCGTATTTCACGGAGGAACTAAGCACGATCCCCGGGCGTTTCCAAACAATTCTTCCCTCGAATCGCTTTTATCTCGTCGCATTTTGAGGAGTTGTTCCCGGAGATTCTCCATTGAACCACCCAGCCGCTCGTGGTTATTTCCTGAGTGTGATGAACTTCTTCGTCTGTGGTACAGCACTACGGAAGGTAGTTTAACATAATCGCTGAGAAACCATTATTGCTTGTGGAAAGTTGGTCTAATGCTGGGAGTGAATGTAGCGCTTGCCGCAGCAGGTATTTCAAGCGGGGTTGTTGAGAAGTCGATGGCGAACTCCGATGTCGGGTTGAAAGGCATTCCCCATGGATAGCCCTCCGCATGCCGAAGGTGAACCACCGGTCGCGATAAATTAAACCGAGTAGTAGTATCCTCCGGGTTGCTTGGTTTTGACCGCCGATGCTTCTGTTGACTTGCAACCGTGGGTGTGAGTTGACCAAGGATGTGAGTCTTTCCACTTCTTCTTGTAGTGTTGTTACCGTGACCAAGTTCAACGCTCTCTTGCTCAAAGTTCTCCATTACTTTCTTCTTTTGATCTAGTATCGCGACGCTCGAGTCATCGGACGCAATGAGAAACTCTAAGACGGATGCTTGACAATTTTTTTCTATTCGGAAAGACAGCTCAAAACTCGTGAATGATTAGACTCTAGATGATGACTTAAATGCAAAAGTATGATGCATGAATATGATTGTAAAGAAAAGGAATTTCCAAAGAATTTACGCTTAAAAGAGATATTTCGCAAATATTGGATGAAAACACAAATTTTATTGATTAAATGGAAGAAGATTACAACAATTGTTTTTGTTGGAGCATTGCTCACACGAATGATAAAATAAATGATAAAAATTACAAACTAAATTGAACTAATTATACATCTTCGCTTGATGACGATCCAAAGGCTCGATGCACCATCTTCGTGGATTTCCTTCCCATAGTGAGCTTTTAGTTCCTTTTCGCTTTTTAGTCACGATGACTCTCTTCCACTGCTGGGAGCGGGAGCGGGCCGTTGTCATCTCCTCAAGCTTTTTCTTTGACGATCTCGATTGCGCTATCCTTCCGCGAATCTTCATCTCTCTCCATGAGCCATTCATCCTAGAAGTAGCCTTTTCATGATCTTTGACTTGCTTTCGAGCTTCGATTCTCAAGGTTAGCCTTAAGGAATTTGTTTTCCAAAGCTTCT
This sequence comes from Vicia sativa, assembly GCA_021764765.1. NCBI lineage: Eukaryota > Viridiplantae > Streptophyta > Magnoliopsida > Fabales > Fabaceae > Vicia > Vicia sativa. The sequence continues at coordinate 49,768,613 of CM038793.1, read as the reverse complement.
TTCTCAAACCTTATCTTGGTCAAGGCTTTGGTATTCTCCCACACTTCGACGGGAAAATTTGTTGATTTGGAAGAAATTGAGAACATGGGATCCTCATAAGCGTAAGGCATTCAAATTCCTTCGCTTTCTTTACCCAAGAAGTGTAGTTTCATGGCTACAATTCCTTTGCTTTCCCTTTTCTTTCCTTCGGATGTGATGCCAAGCTTTGGTCATCCCGTACCTTCAATCCTTGGGAATCCTCTCCTTCATGGTGAAGTAGCTTTCACCAGAAATCCAAGAGGTTTACCGAGTCGCGCGATCCGAGTTGACGCCCCGCCAGAATGGGTCAGAAGTTGATTCCTCCTTTTCGCTCCAATGAGAGGTACGCTGGCAAATTCTCCACAACTCTCAATGATTTCCATCTCATTGTCTCGCCAAGGTATACCAATGGATATCGCCGTTTGTAAGAGACATGAGTCTTCTGACCAATGCCACTGCTCTTTGTTTTCGCCAAGATAGGAGATTTAGGCAAATGCGAGGTAATCCATTTGAAAACAGAGGTACACAACACATGATAGTTCCATCTCCTTGACGATTCCTATGATGAATAGAGACGACGTGTCACCAAGCAGTAGGAACGGGTTTCCAATCGTAAAGATCCTTATGGCGTTGATATCAACGAAATTTGGGACGCTGGGAAACAACACCAATCCATAGAGGGTAAAGCAAAATAGCTTCAAAGGCTACCATACTACCAAACTGAGAATTTGTGAGCCTTCTCCATTAGGAACTTTGAAGTCACCCAAGAGTTTTTCCGTAGCTAGGTTTTTGTCTATCTCGATTTCTTTTGTGAGTCATTGCCGCAATGACGGTGACTTTAGAATGGCTTCCAAACCATTGAAAGGCACTTTGTCCGACATCGAGATACCTAGGATACGCGATACTTTTCCAAAGTAGGCATCAATCGATAGTCGGGAAAAGTGAAACAACGATATAGACGGATCAGAAACGTAAGAGTTAAAAGAGTTCCATAGCGCTTCAAACCGAGGGATCTTCACCAAGGATGCTAACTCTTTTCAACTTTCCTACGCCGAATTCTAAAATCGATCTCTTGGTGAATCTTCCTCCGACGCCCATCACTCTAACCTAAAATATTTTACAAAGAAAAATCTCTAAATTCTTGGAAATGGAAAGAGAAATGAAGTTTTTTTTTTGTTTTTTTTTTTTTTTGAATGAATGAACGAATAATGCAAACATGTGTAACACTTGAACCGACTTTGTGGATTTTTGTATCGCAATGTGCGGATAGCAAGAGTCGCCACCGACTTTTCTTTATCCAATTAAGGGAAGGTAAAAGTATGTAAAAAGACCTTCGTTAGATTCTCGAGTAAGGGAGAAGGTTGAAAATGGAAGGTATTAGCACTTTTCCATCCAGAAGTTATCTACTGCTCTAGTTGCTCTTAGATCACTTAAAAGTGTGCTTTCGTGTGTTTGACAAAAATGTTTTGAAAAGGTATTTCGTTTGACTTTGTAATGATTCATGTAGGAATGTATACAAAGTGTCTGAAATGTTTCGCTTTTTGAAAAGAGTTTGAACTTTGAAAAAGTGTGAGGTGTGAAAGTATTTTGATAGAGCAAGCAACTAAAAGTCTTATTACCTACCTTTAATTGGTCGCTTTGTTATTTTACGCCCTTTAGAATAGCCATCCATACCATTAGTTGGTAGGTAACTCCATCTGGATGTAAGCGGACATTCGAGGGACATCGATGGTCATAGAAAGCAACTTTGTAGGAGTATCCTAGCATCGCTCGGGACTATCATCATTTTCGTAGGCTTACAATCGAGGGTCAAGATCATGTATTCGGAGGCGACATCGGGTCTTATGATCTTGTATCAAGGGACTATGATGATTTGTTTGAAGGCAACTGTGCTAGAATACCACTACGCTCGAGGACATGACTATTTTGAATTGAAGACAACGAGAGAGAATTACCCAAGGGGTATGTGTGAAAGAGTGCCGATTTCTTTATATTTTTATCTTGGAATTAGTGAGCTATGTTCATTATTATTCGCCATACACGCCTAATTACTAGCAATTTATAGGTGCGGAAATTAAAATGCGAATGTAAAGACGCGGAAAGGTAAATCCACGCTTATTACAATATTGGGCGTATACATAATTTAAAATGCGGAAAAATAAAGGCCTAATTTAAACTATTACATCCCATATACAGCTACATTATTGGAAAAATAAAATGATAAAGAAAAATTGTCTCGAATTGGATCGACCGCAAGAGAGTGAGAAATCTGAAAATGCGATATGAATCGAACAAGAGAAAAATGTTAGAAAAATGCAAATTTTAAAATAAGAAAAATATGTCATGCTGGAAATACTATAAATATGTTAAAATAAATTTTTGGGATTTTTTAGATGCAATTTAATAATTTAAAATGAATTAAAAGTAATTATAATGCAAAATTATGAATAAAAATAAATATGCATGTAAAATTATATTTTTTAATTTATTAAATTCAATAAAGATTTTATGAAAATAATGTAAAAAGAAAAATAATTTTTGATGATTTTTTAATGCAGAAATAAAATTATGAAAAGAAACTAAAATAATGCAAAATAAAAATAGCTATAGAAAATATGAAAATAGAAAATAGTGCAAGCTTTGGAAAAAG